>JAYJLX010050781.1:0-11513 GCA_036873525.1 Chalinula nematifera | reverse complement strand
TTTTTTTCCAGTTATACAGTAATGATAATTATTATAACAATTATATTTTATTGTGAAATAGAAAGAGTAATGGTAGCTGATGATAGGCTCTATATTCCTCGAAGTTACACTACTGGTCAGGGCTACAAAGGAGACAACAGTGTTGGTAACAGCTACCATAGTGCGTCTAGAGGTAGCGTTGGTGGTGGAGGATACGGTGGTGGCTTCGGCCGCTGATGAAAATACCAACTACACCATAGTAATACACAATGGAGACTATAGTGAACAATTAGGGTGCTGTACATGCTTTATTGCTCTGAATCTGTGCTAAAGTGTTTTATTTAAATAAGTTATTTCCACTGTTTCTATAATGAATAGTTTTCATGATTTGTTCGTATACCTATCAGTTAAACCACAGACAGTATATTATATGTATGTCCACCTTCACCTTGGACAGTGAAAATTGTTTATAAGTTTTGTTTGCAAAATGATAATCCTATATAGTCATGTTGGCAGAGCATTGGACTCTGTAAGCTGGTGTGACTCATTGCCAGTATATAGAGCTCAGTTCCTGTCATAGCTTGTGTACACTAGTCATTATGAACAGAGCACACATACAATTAATGTACAGGAACAACTCATTTATATTCTAGTTTATTACATTATACGACGACAAAGAACAAGTTGATAGGGAACTCAACTGAGAGTTAACACAATAAACAATAGATCTATATTGATTGTACTTAAATTATAAATACGGCTTGGTCTAAGCTTAGGAGAATATCACAGCTATAGCTGCAGGTTTTCAACATTATACAAAAATTCTTAGACAGTAAGATGTCAAAAGTATTTCTTCTGATATATACTTCTTGGAATAATTGCCTGTAAGTATGTACATGTACTACATGTACCACTACATACAAACATGTATTATACTAATATCATATGGGTGGTATGGTTACTGACAAGTATGCATGCTAAATAGCTTTATCATACATGTAGATAAGGTATAGGATAGGTTATTCAATGATAATCGTATATACATGTACATGTAGTCACGTCAGGCCAGCAGAGACATTGGACTCTGACTGAGCTGCAGTTTCTGTTATAAACGTACCTTGTGTGCACTATGTCATTTATGAACACACACACATGCAATTAATGCACAGGAACAGCTCATTTACCCTAGCTTATTACATTATGTAACGACAAAGAACAAGTTGATGGGGAACTCAAGTGACAACACAATATATTCTCATACAATACAATAAAACAATAGATCTTTTTGATTGTAACCAAGCTATAAATACAGCTTGGTCTAAGCATAGCAGAATCACCATAGCAATTATCACAGCTACATTTGCAAGTTTTCAACGGGTGGAAACTTTGCAGTTTTATTTCCAAAAATTTGTTTCAAAATTAATATAACCTTATACCGTTGAGCCAGATTTTTAGAGAATTTACGGTACCTATATACTAGCTTCTATTTTATTACCATAATTCTGGAAATTTTCAGCTGGAAAAATTGCAGTATTTTTAATTTTCATTTAGTTTATTTTCGTAAATGAGCTAAATTTATACAGGCGCTATACTGTGTAAACAAATTTTCATTGTTTTAATTTCCGTAAACTTTGTGGCTTTACGGAAATAAAACCACCGAAAATTTCCAGAATTACGGTATATATTTTTTCTGTAATATAACACAAGAAATGTCCGCAGATGCCATTTCCTCCACTATATGCTACTGGTCAGGATAACGGTAAATACGGGACCATTGTTACAGGTAGTCCTGGTAATGGCAATGGCAGTGCATTATAATAATATAATTACATTGGCTATAGTTTATATACTATGTTTATAACTCAGTGAAGAGTGCCGCTGAGCTCCACAGCCATATTTGTGAACATATAGTAAATTCAATCCACTTCTATTCCTAGAAATGCAGTATATCCATTTCCTACTACACAGTAATTGGCATAAAACAATACAGTACATCATGTAAAACATTCCACACCCTAAATACAGTATACATGGCAGAGTATAGGACTAGTACAGTGCAAACAAAGGCTGGAAAACAAGCCACTTGCATAAAGAGCATTGTTCTGTAGAATACATCATAGTGCTTGTAAGTGCTATGCGGAAAGAACTATAATAATTATTGTTATTTAAAGCATGTACAGGAGAGGTGGAGTATAAATACAGGTTGGTCTAAGGGTAGCGGAATATCACAGAAATCTCATAGCTGCAGATTTTCAATACAATTACAAAAAAAAATTAGACAGTATGATATCAAAAGTATTTCTAGTGACACTTCTCGGTATAATTGCCTGTAAGTATAATTATACATTATTGTATGTAGGTGTTTCTACAGTGCCAGTTACTCCAAAATATGACGCTGCAAAGCTGATGGCCATAGGTAAATACATGTGTGGTACATGATTTTATTTACTTAATCTAATTTTTGCTATTTTGATTCCACAATGGATAAAGTCACAGTATAAAAAGCATCTAGTTATTTTGTTTGCTGCAAGTGTGTCCAGTACTAAAATATAGCAGCTTTGGTGGAAATGGCAATTACTATGGTAATGGATTTGGCGCAGGTCAGTGGAAATATCAATAGTGGCAACATCAATGGTGGTGGTAGCATTGGTACTGTTGGTGGTAATAGTGGCAATACCTATGGCGGTGGCTGGTGAAATATCAGTACTATAACTAACCACAGTGGAGACTATAGTGAACAATACTGTATATTATAGGCTAATGCATGTTTCATTATTAGTGCTGGGACGAATACTATTTTTTGGTATTCAAATAGTTGGTATGCAAAACAAACGAACATTCGAATTATTTGTGCGTGGGCGATTTAATTAACACTAGGATTAATTTTAATAAAGAGGTGTATGGTTATTATTTATTTAAACACGAGTAGTAAAATGGCGACTACTGTCCCTTCGTTTTTTCTAAAGTTTTAGTTTTTTTAAATTTTTATCTAACATTTTACAAGACTTTAAGTGTGTTAGATTATTTGAAAAGGCTTTTTGTGGTTTCAATTAAGTTATTTCGAATAATCGAATAGTAATTTTACTATTCAAATATTCCTTTTAACAAATGAATATTCGAATAGTGATGTATTCGTCCCAGCACTATTCATTATTGCATTGAATTTCTGTAGTGTTTTATTTTAATAAGTTATTATTTCCACTGTTGAATGGTTAACATTAATACTACATACACACACTTGCATGTAAAGGCTGGTTTACAATATGATGCTAGTGGGACGTTACGTTGACGCTGGAATAGAATTCCAGTCTATTCTAATGTAAACATTGTGTCAAAAAGGTCAAATCGCCCATGCTATGTCATGTTAGCGTCATATTGTGAACCAGCCTTAACACTTAAACAATGACAATTTGTATACTCTGAGTTACTTGGCTTTAAGTGATAAGTTTCTGGCTCAGTTAAGCGGGCGTGGTGGCTGTTAGTGGAGGATATGCTCATTAAATAATATATCTGAGAAACATTAATTGCACTTGTGATGTATTAGATCTAAAAGTTTGCACTTTTGTAGTATAATAGATAGTTAATTTAATTAATATTATAGGCGGAGCCTCCTGAATAATGGATAAGAAGACTGATTTGAAACAAACAAACGACAAAGAAGCTGTTTTTTCGCACAACAGCTTTCAAAGCAATGAAAGGTATGCAAACCTACTTCTAACACCAAGTTTTAGAATGATTATCAACCTAGCACATGGCTGAACCGCTCGAGGACAAAATCGCGTGCTCACTTTTGACATCCAAAGCTAACGAACGAAAAGCCTTCTCAACAAAGAAACTATTTCTCCATCAGTTTTTTTTACATACACTATGGAATGATAGCAGTAAAAAGCTTACCAAATTTTCAGAAGCTACAATATGTTTTTTTGTTGAATAACGCCTTGCAGAAAGTTTGAAGAGATTTGGTTGCTTGGTCATGGAGAACAAACCGTTCAAAGTGCATGAGCACACAGCCAAGTTAGTAAACAGATAGAAACATGTATAGTGTATTCAATTAACTTCTTTTCATAGAAATGTAGCATACCTGTTTCCTACCATACAGTAATTGGCATTCAAACAATACAGTACATCATGTAAAACACTCCACACCCTAAATACAGTATACATGGCAGAGTGTAGGGCTAGTATACAGTGCAAACAAGGGCTGGGAAACAAGCCACTTGCATGAATAGAGCATTGCTCCATTGATATAGCATCGTATAATGATCAGTGTGGAGTGAGCCACGACACATCTATAGTACCATAGCGAAGGTGGAGTATAAATACAGGTTGGTCTATAGCGGAATATCATAGGCAATCTCACAGCTGCTGGTTTTCGATAAAAGTACAAAAATTTGGACAGTATGATTTTAAAAATATTTCTACTGACACTTCTCGGTATAATTGCCTGTAAGTAAATACCATTATAATGTACATGTAAGCTACACGTACATGTACTGATATTATTACTACATGTACTGTACAATGTAGATGTTTCTGCAGTGCCAGTTACTAGAAATAAGGAGATTGCAAAGCTGATGGCTAAAGGTATACAAATATACATGTGGTAATATTTTTTTTACTATTAGCTGTAGTTTTTGTTACTTCCACAATGATAGGTCACAGTAAAAAGCATGTCCAGTTATACATAGGTGTATAGCACGCTATGGTGGTGTGTTATATTGCTATATAGTATAGAATACAGTCACATCAAAGCACCGCCAGGTCTGATATGTGCCATATCAGATCTGCGATTACATCACAACGAGATTCACAACGAGCTAATGAGAATCACAAGGTCCAAAGCTTGATTATATACATAAATATTTACCAGTCTAAAAAAGTCATATCAAAGTCATATCATCTGTTCTAATGTACATGCGCAGCAGTACTGTATAGTCCCCCTGAAGTTTACTAGAGAGGTTCCACTGTATATGTATATGGCCGTATATGGTATCATATAATTATAATAATAATATATTTATGATATAGGAAGAGTAATGGCAGTAAATGATAGGCCGCTCTATATTCCCAAGAGTTATGCTACTGGTCAGCAGTGGGCTGGCAGCTTGGGCGGCGGCTGGGGCCGTGGCTGGGGCGGTGGCTTGGGCGGCGGCTGGGACAGCTACAAACAATTTCAAGATCTAACAAGTACTATGAGCCCCGATGAAGCAGCCAAACTCAAGTCACGATGGCTATAGCAACTGGTGAAATATTAATAATATTAACTAACCATAATTAAAACACAGTGGAGACTACAGTAAACAATAATATTATTATAGGCTAATGCATGTTTCATTATTGCATTGAATTATGTATAGTGTTTTCATTTTAACAAGTTATTTCCACTGTTGAATGGTTTTCATGCTATCGACCAGATTATAAAATCATACCAATGGCTAACAATAGTGATAATTAATTAGCTGGACAACTCCCACAATAGTGATAATTAATTAGCTGGACAACTCCCACAAAAGTAATGTAACTAATGCCAACAAACTGTATGTAACCCGTTGCCGCCCACATGTTTAGGTAAATTACTAATAACTCCTAATTAATAACTAGCAATAGAAACATAAAGCCACTGTACACTACAAGTAAGTACACATGTAATTCCACTTTACTGAACGTATAACGGCGTTTTTGTGTTGCTATTTATGAGTTCATCTAACTACACATATACAAGTATGTTAGTAGCCCTGACTGGTAGTAGTGCAATAATACACAGTGGGAACTATAGTGAACAATATATACATGTACATGTACATACATAGGCTGATGTATATTTCTATTGCATTAATTGAATTTGTATAGTGTTTCATTTTAACCAATTAATTCCACTGTATCTATAATAAAATGGTTTCCATGATTTGTTCAGATAAACTATTAATCAAACAATAGATACATAAAACGATATAATTGTGCAAAGGGTAAGATGTATATGTAAACGATATATGAATTACAATCATGCATGTAAAATTAGACTGATGTTGTATTCATCTAGTACAACTAAAGTCAGTGATAGTATAAAAAGGCCTTAACAGTAGCAGTGCTCTGCCCAACATGGTATTTTAGGTGATTGAATTTGAACTAAAATACCATAGAATGGCCATTTTAAGTGCTTTTCTAAAGTAGTTTAAGTGGTAGAATAGCTCCATAGGTGGTAAATTTGATTTTTAGGTGATCAGGGCTGAACACATACTGCAGTAGGAACAGTACGATGGGTCAACGGGTGATTTACTCTTGCTTATTGCATTATGCAACGACAAAGAACAAGTTGATGGGGAACTTAACTGAGAGCACAGTGCTGTCACATGTAACACAATAAATTATAGATCTATTGATCGTACTCAAGTTATACATGTAAATACAGTTCGGTCTAAAGCCTGGTTTACATAGCGACGCAATGCCTCGCGTCTAATTAATTGCGTAGGCGTTTTGACCTTTTGACGCCGTACCTTGCGTAGAGATAGAACTTTTTTCTATCGATGCGTCGCGTCGCGTAGGCTCATTGCGTCGCTATGTAAATCAGCCTTAAGTTTAGCAGAATATCACAGCAATATCACAGCTACAGCTGCAGGTTTTCAATATAATTTATAAAAAATTTATAGATAGTATGATGTCAAAAGTATTTCTACTGATACTCCTTTGCATAATTGCCTGTAAGTATATACCACTATAACGCAAACATACATATTATACTGATATTTATTATATTATACATTACTGTATGCAGGTGTTTATGTACACATGTACAATAAGGTACTACATTGTAGTACACAATGTACGTGTACATGCATAGTAAGTGTATAGCCCATTACCCCAACATTTGATACCAGCATAAATAGGCTTACAGCAATCAGGCAGTGGCCATTCATTATCAGGTGGTAACTGGTAAGGTTATATTCTGACAAGCATGCATTCATGCTGAATTAGCTTTATTACAAATAAGGTACATAAACATGTACATGGTGCACTATTCAATGATAACAGTCATGATATGGCAAAGCATTGGACTCTGCAAGCTGGTGTGACTCATTGCCAGTATATGTAACTCAGTTCCTCATAATGAACACACACACATACAATTAATGTACAGGAACAACTCATTTATATTCTAGTTAATTACATTATGCAACGACAAAGAACAAGTTGATAGGGAACTTAACTGAGAGCACAATGCTCTCACATGTAACACAATAAACTATAGATTTTTTTGATCGTATTCAAGCTATAAATACAGTTCGGTCTAAGCTTAGCAGGATATCACAGCAATATCACAACTACTGCTGCAGGTTTTCAACATATAAAAAAATTCTTAGAGAGTATGATGTCAAAAGTATTTCTACTGATACTACTTCTTGGAATAATTGCCTGTAAGTATATACCACTACGATTATATAATGTATAATATTGTACTGATATTATATAGTATACATTACTGTATGTAGGTGTTTCTGCAGTACCAGTTACTAGAAATGATGATGACAGTGCAAGGATGATGGCCAAAGGTAAAGAAGTCATAAAAAAGGGAAAATGGCATATACATAAAATGGCATATACATGTAAATTTACATGTACATTTACATACTAGCTATGATTTTTATGTTGCCTATTAAATTTTTTATTACTTTATGATCTAATTTTTTGCTACTTCCAAAATTAAGTCACTGTGAAAACATACCCACATACTGTACAGCCGGAAAATTTTGCGAGGAATTTAATCGTGCGATTTTGCGAGTGAGAAAAAAATCGCACAATTAAATCTGCAATACAATTTCTTATATATTGACTAGTCCAGTCACGCCCCCACGTTTCACATTAATTAAATTTCGCAATGTTTTGAACTTCCTTGTTTTCAAGCAAATCGCACAACTTTGTTCTCGCAAATATTTCCCGCTATACGGTATGTGTATAATGGTAGTGGAGTGTCTTATAATGCTACGATTTTTTGGGGGTTCCATCCAGTACAAAATATGCTAGCTACACATACCGATTGTTCTATTTTATTAAAAAATTTTCCCTGCTATAGCAAGAGAAATGTCCGCAAATGAGTTCTACCGTCCACCTAAACCAAGATATGCTAGTGGACAGCAGTATGGCTATTACAACAGATACGGTGGCGGTAATGTTAATTCAGGTAATAACAATGGCCCCGGTAATACCATTGGCGGTGGTGTCGGCGGAAACGTTCACTGGTGAAATACTAACTAATATACAGTGGAGACTACACAGTGTATACCATATTATTTTAGGCTGATACATGTTTCATTGCATGTATTGAATTTGTATAGTGTTTCATTTTAACAAGTTATTTCCACTGTTTCTATAATAATGGTTTCTCAAGATTGTTAGAATGCTATCAATTAAACCACATGTAGGGCTTTTGCTAAGAATAATAATTGTGGAACTCTTGGCTCAAAACGGGAGCTCAATCAATTTTAGCCAGTTCAATACAATTTTATAGTTTTAGGCTAGAATAGTGCTCAAATACTGAAAGTAAATACGTAAACTGGACGAACATGCATGCATATTCTTTGAACCAATTGCACGCCAAAATGACTTATCAAAAACACTGACTAAAAATGGCTAGCTAATATATAATACAACTGGGATGGAATAGCTGGACAGTATAGCACAGGTTGATAAAGGGTTAATAAGTCATTAATAACCATTAATTATAACCATGTATATAAAATCGGGCCATTGAATACATTATAGAACACCTAAAGTTTGTAGGCATTGCTTGCGTGGAAGTTTAAATACGATTCATGGTGACACACACAAATACACACACACACAAATCAATATAACCCCTTCCCGCCCACATGTTCAGGTAAAATTACTAATAATCATAATTAATAACTATCAATAAAATTGTAACATGAAGTTAATTAAGTCAGTGGATGTCAGTTTGACTTTGCAAGACTAATTATAACAACACCTTCAATCCATATACCATACGATATTAATGCTTTTGTGTTATTAAAAGTTAGTTGTGCAGTATACAGTGTTCTGCCCAGCATGATAATCTGAGGTGGCTGAATTTGAACTAAATAAGGCATGTTAAGTGCTTTTCTAAAGTAACTTAAATGATACAATAGCTTAATGGGTGGTAAATTTGATTATGAGGTGTTTAGGGCTAACCACCAAAAACAACCATGGGCAGAACACTGAGTATATTATACATGTACCTTGGAAAAGCACTCTGCAGCCAATGACAGCTGATCCAATTCTACAGCCAGATCGCCCACTTTCAGCCATAGGTCGGGATCGGATCGTTTCAACGTAGCCGCAATCAATAATATCTAAAAAATAAAAACAAAAGACAAATATTATGGCAAAAGTAATGTGAGCATCCACTAGTCAACAGCTGCTTAATGCAATATTATGTACAGTGTCAACAACTTTCAAAAAGCCAAAAAGATCATAAAAAAATTCCTTGTTGCATTCATTCATAAGTAGATGGCCAGCTTATTAATGGCACATGCATATACTTATAAGAATATGTATCATATGTATGCACGTCTACATAAACAAACATAAGCCATTATAGTCCTTGGTACATACTGTACATGTATACAGGTGTACACTGTAGTGTCTATTACACATCATTCAATTCATCGTGTATAATTTCACAAGAGTACATTCTGGACTGGTAGTTATGTGTGTGTATGAATGACCACCTGCAAGAGCTTGCTCCTCTCTCCTATGTCTTCGTAAATGGTGGAAAGCGTCAGGAATGGTTCAACCACATACGGAGCTGTAATAAATAAGGTACTGAATTGAGCTACATGCCCAGATAAATACAGACTCAATATAAAGGAAAGGTCATATAGACAAACAGAGTTCATGAATATTCATGATTAAATTTTATTGACCTTGTCTGATGACTTCCATGCATAGTTCAATGGCAGCTGAAGTTTCTCCTCTTGCAAGAGACAAATTAGCCGATCCCATAGCCTGATGTAGGTGGGCGGGGAGCGTGCTACGTCGACGAGTTATCTATATAAAAGGCAGTATACAATAACCCACTGACAAACACATACATTCAACAACACTAAGCCCTTAAACTACGCATTTACATGTATGTGCTAAATTTGCTTGGTCTGGGGTGCCCCGCCCATTTTCCAGTATTTACGATTTTAGGAATGCTATACTTTCAACTTGTACATGCTGTAATCATAGTTGCAGCCCAATCAGAATTAAAATGCCATAAGCCACACCCATTTATCTCGTTTTTATATATAATATGCAAAATGCCATCAATCCGTACAGCATTCCAGCTGAACAAATCGCAAGTACTACATTCAAAAACCACTACTAGGATTTTAGACTACAAACAAAACATGCATCAATGCCACTGAACCGCACCATACTTGTGGACATACCCGGGCCTCTCCTCTTAGAAGTCGGCGTCTCTGCTTTTCCTGGTCGATTTCCAACTCGGCATAAAATTTATCAACTTGTTCTTGGACGTCTTTGTCATCTATAAGCCCATCTTGGTCAGTTTTATCCTCCCTGCTATCATGGTCGCCCTCTGGTTCTTCCATAATACAACTTTGGTCTTTCCTATCCTAACCACGTGTCGTGGGCGTGGTCGACCACTCCTTCTTCGGAGTGAGTTCCCGCGCGCGCGGTGAGTTCCGCGGTATTTTGATCACGTGTACTCACGAGATTTTTACCCACGTGTTAGAACCGAGCTCCATCACCAATTCACCATCAGTCTATCTCTCTAAGATGGGAAAGAAGGACAGAATGGAAGAAGACCAGAGTGGAAGAACAAGAGCTGTAAAAGAATTATATTGCTTCTCTCACTGAGTAAATGGTAAATTTTAGTTCATGTTAATTTTAAAATTACGTAAGTTCTACGTATCATAATTACGTAGACTACTTTAGTGAATTTTAGTCCCCAAGAGTAATAGTCGTCTTAAACAAAGTAAATATAAATCAACTTAAAATGGGCATATATTTCTGTGGGGTTTTTGTAATGGTCTTATTTTGCTTTTGTTTTTACTGCCAGGTTAGTTTAGGATGAGGACTTGCTGGTAGTTTGATTCTTATCAATGAGGCCACACCTTTTTTACCTTCTGTATGAGTAATGTGGTTTCTCCTCCCTTTTGGGTGTCGTGATGAGTCTCTACCACAGCTCAAGTTATTTGTAATAAGTTATAAAACATGTTTTGTCCCTTCGTGCTGTTCTCAGTAAACTCGGTGTGGGGTTGTAGCTAGGCCGACAGTTTTTTTTTTCATTTTGTTGCTCTGTACGTGTGTAGTTCATTCATTGCTACACACAGGTATACACAAGTAGTATATTATTGTTAGATTGTCTTGGGCAGGCAAGTTTAAATGTAGCAATGTCTGTGTTTATTGTAAGCCTATACTTTTGGATGATTAAAGTAAAAATAATGCCTAGTGTGTTTTAATCTACATGCTCTACTTTTCGTTCTATTTAGTGCCTGCTTGTCAGAAGCTGTTACTCGGTTGTGTTAGAGGGG
>JAYJLX010050770.1:0-11517 GCA_036873525.1 Chalinula nematifera | reverse complement strand
AATAATCGAATCAACCAGCAGGCACTCACACATTTCATACGTGCAGTGGATAAGTCAACTGGAGTGAGAGTTTCGTCTTCATTAAATTGCTTTGTGACTTCAGCAGCATACCAATCTCGGAACTCTCTCTGAAGGAAAGACTTAGCTGTTTTATTCACTGTCAGATCGAGAGGTTGTAAACGTACAGTTAGGTGGCACAATTACTGAATGGATGTTGTTGCTTTCCAATACAGCTGTGATGTTCTCTGTAAGTTGCCAATCGAAAATTGCAAGTGCTGGTTTATAACCATCCTCACCTCGAACCTTCTCTACAAATGGTACAATCACATTCTCAATGTAGCTTAACATTGTCCACTCATTGGACCAATGTTTAACATTGTGTACAATATCCCAATCGGCCGGAAATGAAGTTGTTGGATTACATTTTTTTGTCTTTCCTTCATATATGAGTTGAAACGGTAACAACTCACCTATGAGGTTACCACAAAAAACTCCTGTTATCATTCTTTTATCTTTAAAACCACTCAATTTAACTCTTTTAGCTCCTTTTCTTTCCATCGTCCAATTCGACGAGGGAACCAAATTTAAACCAGTCTGGTCCCAGTTAACTATGAGTCTAGGTGGCACTTCTTCTATTTCAACGATATCAATTATTTCTTGAAGAAACTCCATCTGTAGTTGTTCAAAATGTTCAGGTGTAACTTTTGCCTGACTTGTGCCCATCCTTCTGGTAAAATTCATTCTCTTTAACAGCGACAAAGCCCATCCTCTTCCTAATGTTGCTGGACCACCATACTCCGCTAACCTCGTAGCATCCATGGTCTTGAGCAAACCTCTGGCTCCAGCACACACTACAGCAGCATTAATGGATCCATTTTATCTCCTCACCTCCAGTATATAGTCTTGAATAGCAGCATCTACTCTTTCACCCACAATCAAAGGCTTTCCTCGCTTCTTGGATGGTAAAGATTCAATACGGGAATTACTAGTATCGCCTATGGCTCGTTTTCGATTTCTTTCTTCAATATATGCTTTCTTAATGTTCCTTACTGTACTCTCGTTGATTGCAAATTTTCGGGCTGCTTGAATTACGCCACTTTCTAGTGCAAATTCAGCTATATGCGCCTTTTCACTTGAAGAATATGTCCTGTACTTCCCTCTCTTCCTTGAAGTGCTACTTTGGCCTAGCGTTGCTTCTACCTCACGGTTGGCAGACTCAATAGCCCTACTGGGAATTCTACTTGAGAGAGAGCCTCGGGGATTTGGTAGTCCAGTTGGCTTGAAGTAGTGTAGAATATTACTGCTCATGGTAGACTCTCGACTCTTAGGCCTCGGCGCCTGTGCGTCTTTAGACTCTGACAAGATGTATAATATAGTGAACAGTGAAGAAGTAGATGCACCGATGCAGCAACACTATACAAGCAGTGCTCCTATAGCGCCTGTAACGGTCTAACGGAATTAGTACGCGTGTTTTTTTTTTTGACTGCTTCAATTTATTAACATTAATAAAATTAAGGTGTATTCAATTTTGGCGCTTACTGGTGTTGCGCTAAAATTATCTGCACGCAAACATTTCATGTTTTACGGTAATTTTTTAGTTGTGAAAAATGATCCAAACTTGTCATTGTTCTCTGCTGTGTTATACTTGGCTGTCATGACTTTTTGTTAAAGTCATTATTATTTTTGTGTTTACAAATATATAGTACCTTCCAGACGCAACTTCAAACGCACATGCTAATGCAAACGTGTTTTCTGAATTTTCAATAGGCTGGTTCTTCACTGTATTATACACAGCTGTCGTAATTATCTGTTGCAACATTCATCTATTTTTTGGAGTTTACTTGCAAGGAGAATTGTGACAGCTGGATATAACATAATTTAGATCACTACACAAATGCAAAAGCAAACGCGATACGCAAGTATGTTTGAAACACGTTTAGTTTCAAGTTGTGTCTGGATGGTACAGTGTTTAAATCGTTTTTTGCAACGAAATGATTATTCCTTGGAACGAAACGTAAAGTTCTTTTGACAGCTTCTGTATTAGTAATTGTAAGTATTAGTAATTGTAAGTATTAGTAATCGTAATTAGTAATTGTCGTCTTATATAGACAAATACCAATTTTGTGTTGAATAAATGTTGTGTACATTACGTTTCTGAGTACAGTTTTAAAATTATTCATGTATACATGTACAGTAGTCCTCAATAAAAAAACATTGCCATTGCATATTCGTTTCATATTTGTAGCATATTAGTAGTGTACTATGAAACAGTTATACTAAAGTTGTTTTTCATTACAGTTTTATCACTCAGCTGTCATAACTAGTGTTATACTGTTTGTTTACCTATACTATAGCTAAATAATAGAGAATTATGACAGCTGAATATAACATAGTAAAAAAACAACTCTATAGTATAATCCTACGGAACGAAAATGCAAAGGCAACTTTTTTTTGAGGGGTAGTGTACATTGTATATTATTTCCTGTTAGCTGTGTCACCATGCGAGTACAGCTATAGTGAAACCATGAGTACATTACGATATGCCAGCAGAGCGAAAAATATTGTTAATAAACCAACAGTCAATGAAGTAAGTGTCAACTAATGTCAAATTCTCACTAGATTGCTTAGTATTGTTGTACAACAAAGATACATATTGTTCAGGTATAATGTTTATTTTGATTAGGACACAAATGTGAAAGTAATTAGAGAATTGAGAAATGAGATTGAAAGGCTGAAAAGAATTATCAACAGTGGAGACCTGGTTAGGAGATACTGTACATGTAGCTGTATTAATAATTGTTGTGAGCCTGAGTGAGCCCTACACTGATTGTATAGTCGTGACTGCTTATGGATGTACAGTACACTGCAACAAAAAGCTTTACATTGCATAGTATGAATGGATTGTTTCATGGTAGGAAATTATCCAAACACATCCACTGTGTTATACTCAGCAATCTTAACTTTATAAAAACCTTTAATTATTGGTGCAGATAAGTGTAACAAAAGAAATGACAGCTGAATGTAATGCAATGGAGAACAAGGACTGTGTGTTAAATTTTTTTTTACCTCAAAACAATCTTTTCGCACTATGGTCTGTAGCTTTTTTTTGCATTGTACTGTACTTTGTTTCATAACTAATTTGTGTATGTGTAAAACCTTTAATTATTGGTATAAATAAGTTTGACAAAATCCTATTTGAAAAGGAATGTAGCAGTCCTGTGTGAGTATGTGATTCGGGACATTTTACATGCATGTTTGCATGTTATGTGCGTGTAATATGCATGTGACATGCTGAAATTTTGTATGTTTCCAATGCATGTTGCATGTAACATGCATGTAACATGCATAAAACAGTACAGTTACATGCATGTTTCGGCTTACATGCATGTCTTACATGCATGTATGCCGAAGCATATATGGTATTTCAAAATCAATCGATTGCATCAGAGTAGATAGAGCATCAGACGAGGGGCCATCACATGAAGTTGTTTAATACTTTTGGACTGATTGGCACTTCACTCAAGGAAAGGTTGCTACACTTCTCACAACTAGTTCTAATGGTTCCTCGTATCTAACCTGTGTAGAGCTTCAAAATGGCTGCCTATCTTTAGGCCACACCAACACTTTTATCACACATCAATACTAGGAGGAACTTCCAGGAAACAGGAAAAGTAGATGAAGCAAAATTGAAGCATAACCCATCACTAGCAATTAATGCGAATATCTCAGGAGTGGACGGATGTCCATGTGATGTAACCAAAATTAACTTATTTCAAGAATCTGATTTTAGTAATATCTATTGTACTTACTCAGATATTGAAATTTTTCTCAAGGGCTCCAAAAGGCCAAGGCTCAACTTGGTTCTCACGATTAGTGTTTTGCGATATTCAGTAAAAATATGTATCACGATATTACATACCTAAAATACCTCAATATTACTTAATATAGTCAGAATTTTTTTTATGAAATATGTCTTACTTAAACTCATCAAAACCAATGAATTATTAAATCAGTTTTAAAAGCCATTTTAAACATACATTATATTATTCAAGCTCCTAATAATACAAGATTATACTATTCACGAATCACGATACATGAAGTGTCATTGCCAAGGTGTGTTGTGAGTAGCGGTGATTCCCCCTCTTACCGTCTCGGTGGTTTCGGAGACGCCTCCTTGATACCTCCTGCCATGAAGTGGATGATACCTCACCCCAAAGCCGACAGTAATGGAGATAGCTCTCGTTATACCAGGATTCATAACCAGACGACTGCTGACATCAGTGGGGAAGTATCTTGAAGTGTTCGAGTTCCTAAGCGATAAGCTTCACAACGGGCTCAGTATTACTTAAAGGTTTTGAAAGAGAATAATTTAATTTGACTGAGATTCTAATAATTAATTGAAGTTTGTTTATTTTCCGTTCTACTTTGCTATTTTTATTTTTTTAACTTTGCTGTACATGTTTATTGTAATGTTCATTCTTGACCATGAACTGGTCAAGGGTGGGGAGGATGTTCGGATTTGTCTGTTGTTTTACTTTAATATACTTTATTGATGTGCTAATACCGTAAGTCTAATAAATTCCGTGATATATTTCGTGAATTTCGTGGTCATCTTGGAATCACGAAATTAAACACTACTTTACGTGTATGTTATCATTCATTTTGTACAGCGAAATTTTCTGAACAATTGGGTTTGTAAGGAAATCACGAAATTTTAATACCACGGAATTTATTACACTTACGGTATAATATAATTAATTATTGAACAATATATTTGAGTATGCTCAGTTGTTCTGAGTACTGTTGACCCCAAAACCAAACCCTGAACGGTTTGTAGCTCACTCTCTCTCTCTTTTTCACCCTGTTGTTCCTTGTCTGCTACATTGGTGGCTGTACACTGTAACTTGTTGGGTTTGCAGATTCATTATTCCCAACCAATCGAAATAAGTGCCCTTTGTGTTAAGGGCCTTCAAAGGCAAGGAACCTCTATACACCTGACCAGCCTATTCTCAGTATATATTCTGTTGATTTAGATTCCCACAATGTACTGTATATACATGTACATTTGATCCGATACATTAATTTGACACATACAGCTTACACAACAGTAGACTCCACATAGTACACGAATACTAAGAGAAAGGATACAGAGGGTGCACTGAAGTCCAGCACACTCATGGAGTCTGCATAACACAGCACACACTAGACACTCCCCTTAAGTAAAAGTTCTTCATGCACGGTTCAACCACCAACTGAACTGATAAAAACTTGCAAGCATGCAGTAAACTTTTGGAGTGGACCATCCAAGTTACAATAAACTCCATTATTTTTCACACTTACAAAAGTCAGTCTTCTAGCAGAAGATGCATGAGAAGTTCACCTCTCACAGTAACTTTTAGGAAGTCTAGGGCTATATGCCAGGGCCACAACTTTACAGCTGTACAAGCAAGTAAGAACCGTCAGAGAGGCCATGATCAAAGTTGTGAGTGTAGGCTTGACTGACCTGTTTGTTTGGAACATGTGCTTAAGGGGCATGGTTTAAGAAAATGGCGACCAGTAAAACTATCGATCAAACTACACATAGATCTTACTCTTAATCATGGCAATGTTTTCTGAAATCCTTTACACAGGTAATTTAAGTCCTGGGTCAGGCTAAGACTACTCCTAATACTTGTTATTAGTAGTAGACAATGATGTTCAATCAACCGTGCAGCTAAATACAAGCTAACTTATTTACAATTTGCTGTGACGTTCATTGACGCATGTATTATTACAATGTAATCTATACAGTCACGTGAGCCTTTTTAATTCATTTGCATCAACCTTCGTAGTTGTTTATTTGTGCTCAGTAATGGCGGAGTGTGCTTCTTCGAGCTAAGGTCTGGTGGTGATCCACTATGATACTGGAGGTGGTACCAGATTAGAAAAGTGCCTCAAGGTGTAATCTAACTTCTATCAAATTTCAGGAAAGAAACTAATCATAATCTCAGAGTATTGGACTTATTTGTAGTCCAACACGGCCAAAAAAAGTACACGAATTGCTTATCTCTCCAAAACCTTACAGAGAATCGTTCCTGAAATTTGATAGCATGTAGAGTTTAAGTTGTGCTATGTCTAGAAGTAATTGACCAATCAGATTGATTTATGTGAGGTCAATAAATCACTTATACAACTCCCCCAGAGGTCAATAAATATTTTACGGGAAAAATGGTCAAATGATGGTAAAACTATAGAGAATATGAATTTTGAAATTATTATGATTATGACGACATGATGATGTTACAATGCATTTTATTTAAAATAAAAGTTAATATTGATGATTAAATATTTGAATGTTGAGTATATTATATCAATCAAAGTTGAATATTAACAGTACAGTTAGTAAAATTAAATGCTGGAAAATCTTTGGTGGTCAATACTTGGGCTGTTTTGGTCTGGGTGGTGGATGTTCTTCACCATTGGTTGCATTATTGGGGCGAGCCTGAGTGAGCCCCACACTAGTCGAAAATCTTGCTTGCTTGTTGGTACGTATTTCCGTAATATATCTTTTATAGCGCTTCAATGAAAAATGCGACTGCCACGTGCACTACACAAAATTAACACTACAGTAAACACACCCAGCACGGGTCAACAAATAACAAATTAACAATGGATATTCTGGGGATGAAGACTGTGAAGATTTGTGCTATCTTTCCCATTCTTTAACAAAAAAAACACAGCTGCACTACTCTTTGTGTGCCTTACCAACCAGAGCGTCTCTGTTGTACAAGCTTTCCAACTCCAAGAGCCATGAAACCTTTGAAACGGTCAGTTTATACAAGTATAGTGCTGTGATACAATCAGCTTCAACTAACCCAGTAGACTATATTATGTGTAGACTATCTATGCTGGCTAATTTTCTTTTTCTATCTTCATGTAAGCTTCTATCTTCATGCAAGCTTCTATATACACACTGTTTATACCTGTACAGCTTGATAGCTTTCCCAAAATGGAACTTATAGTACATTAGGCCGCCATATCAATGAAATGGCTACTTCAAGCTCAAGTGTAGGCTTGGTGTTGTAATCTCTTGTTGCCATACAATCCTAACTGTGCTTCCTTTGACATCATGTAATGAATAGTAAGATGCGTCATGCCATCATAATGACATGCTGCATGTGCATATAGTACTACCGACTGAATACACTGATCAGTTTCTTCGATGAACATGATTACTTGACTCAGTGACATGTTAGAACGTAGAATCACAACAATGTACCACATTTGTCGTGAAGGCTCGCCCCAATAATGCAATGCATTCGTCTAGTTTAGAACATTTGATAAGACAATTCTTTGCTCTTCAGACACTCTTTTGTATGCTCTCACACCTTCCATACTACGATGGCCAGTGCGAGACATGATTAACTGTTCATCAATGCCACCTTGGAAAAGACGGGTGGCACTAGTAACCCTTAGTGAATGGTTAGTCTTAAAACCAGTGATACCTGCTGCTCCACATAAACGACGAACAGTTTGAGCTAACGTGTTGTGACCAACAGGAGTTTTGCCATACCATTTAGTACTGTCCGTGCTATTCCATTTTTTAAGTGGAGTCAAATACAATGGTGAATTTGTAAATTCTTCACCAGAAGGACAACGCTGAATATATTTCGTCATGAGTCAAACGAAGCACCTATTAGGGTTGTCACGATTCATATGATGAACAACTGTCTTGGGCTGCACTTTACGGTGCAATAGTCCTCCAGGATTATTCTTGGAGGTATTTTCAGTGTACACCAAGCAAGTGTCACCGTCCTCATTAACCTTTATATCAATCTGGGATCGGATGAGACATCTATGTTCTTGCCCACTACGAAGAGCAAAATTTACTCCAGTAAGGTAGATTATTGTGTCTAGAAGAACTTGAGGGTTATGGTCACCTAGCAACTGTAGGCTCCATAGCCGATCTTTTTCCTCGACAGATATTGGCTCAGCTTGTCGTTTCTTGGTTCCAATACCCAAAGCACGCTACCTTTTCATTTCAGCATCAAGGGTCTTTTCGATTGATGCAAATCTGGGATCTCAAAGAAAATCTATCGATGCATCAGTTTCTCTGGCCTTCCTCATCAGACCACACACTATTGCATAGAGAGTATTTGGTGGGTAGCAGGCACCATCCTTTCTCCTTATTTCTAGAATGAACTTGCTGATCCAAGTATTCATTTCACTTGGAGAGCCGCAATCAAGTAAGTTTGTAGGAGGTGCATCAGTTGATGGATCTGATGCTGCTTGCCAACTAGCCACCCACTCACCCCATAAGTTGACTGTCCACCTGGTTGATTTTATTGTGTTACTATGAATGCGACCAAGTTGAGCTTTTTCGACATCTTGATCGGTAACTGGTGGTGCAAATCAAAGCTTTGCAAGCTGGACTCCATCTAGAAGGTGATAGCGCACTGAGGATAGGACAGGTCAGTAGATCTAGCTCTGTGTAGTGCTATTTTGTATTTTATGTTGTCACTGTTAAAATCGCTGTTCTTTTATACAAAAATAATGCATGGGAAAAGATGCACTTGTTGTTAAACAGACATTTTGTATTGAGTAATATGATTGGTTAGAACTATAACTCGGAGTTTCCATGGAAAAAGACGCACTAGTTGTTAAACAGACATTTTGTAATTGAGTAATTTGATTGCGTAATTAACTTAAATGATGAGCTAGTTAAACTTGGCACAATTAATTTGCTGCAATTTTTACAGCCATAGTACAAGATCGTTATACACTTAGGTCGCGGTAGGTATGAGATTTATACACCTCGGGGCCCTGCGGGGCCTCGGTGTATAAATCTCATACCTACCTTGACCTAAGTGTATAACCTATACTTAAGACGCAGCCAATACAAATTTCAGAGCTGAAGCATAACGGGATCACTACCTGATTTTGCGCTAAAGTTCTGGAGTGTATCGATCAGATACTGTACTTATCTTGCTCGTCTTTATAATTTTGCAGTGTTTCAGTGTTTAGCATCATTAGCAATGGTTAGTTCTACTTTATGCAACTTGTTTAGGCTTGAAATGTTGTTTGAAAGTGCAGTTATGATCAACTAAAGTGTAGCCATGTTTGCGGCTGTAAAAGGCCTGACCCATGATTTAAGTCACCTGTGTAGATCGGGGAATTATTGACATCAACTGCCTTTCATAAAGTGTCAGTGAAGTTCTACCATGAAGTACCCACAGAGATTATAGTATGCGTCGAAAAAAAGAAGTGCATGCACTGCTCTGTAATTACTGAGTACAGTGCAGTAATTACTGAGTACTTGACCATTACTTCATTCAGTTGCTACATGCTTAACAATACAGCAGCTGTCACATGTTTACAGTACTTGGACAGTCTTTGAGGGTGCTTGGTAAGGTATAATTACAGTGCAGTGCGCCCACTTTTTCTTTCGATGCATACTGTACGCTAAAGTTCTGGAAAGTATCGATCGAATACCGTACTGATATCGCCCGTCTTTATTATTTTGCAGCGTTTCATTGTTTAGCATCTTTAGCAATAGTTAGTTCTACTTAATGCAACTTATTTGGGCTTCAAATGTTGTTTGAAACTGGAGTTATGATGAACTAAAGTGTAGCCATGTTTACGGCTGTAAAAGCCTGACCCATGACTTAAGTCACCTGTGGACATACTTGGTTGCTAGCGAGTCGACCATTTTTATAGTAGTAGAATGTACAGCATTCATCGGCAGTTTTTAATGGGACAAATTCAATAAGGTACATGTATCATTAATTTGTACAGATATATCCAAATGTGGGACTTGTACCGTAGTTTAGTATCCTCTACCAATTTCAAACTATCACACATTCTTTGTAGAAACAGTGTTGGCTCTCTTTGCTGATCTGTGTGGAGTATGGGAAAAGCTTAACCTTATGATATTATTATTAGTTTGACCATTTCTGATTGTTCGAACAATAATTACGTAAGACATTAATTTTGTCTCAGTAGTACATGTACAATGAATAGCATTTGTCAGTGCAGATCAGTAGATCAAGGCCCTCACTATATTTGTTACGGAAGTGGAGAGTTTGATGTAACGTCGGATTTGAGGAGAGGATGGCTAAATCATCAGTAAATCCCTGTGCTTTATAACCAGGAAACATTAATTTTTAGTGATAGTATAGGGAGGATGTAGTTTAGAGTAACCGTTTTACGTTTGCATCTAAGTAAACCCTAAGGATGAAAATTTTGTGTTTCATTCAATGATTATTAAAGGTATTATTTTTGTTTGGTGATGAGTATGCTTGAGGGCTGGAAGAATATTAATTTCGATGTGTATATTCTCATCAGACGTACATGTACTGCATGTGGTTGTCAAATCGAGAATAACGAATTGTTTCAATAATAATATTAGTTTGTGCATGCTGTAATTCACAGCATACCGTAAACGTGGATATTTTTAATGTTAAAATTTAATTTATAAAATTTTACACGTTTTTAATTTGACAGAAATAGAGCATGTGCAATACTTCATGCACATGTTTCAAAATTTTTACACGCTTTTAATTTAACGTTTTTCTTAAAACGTTGAATTAAAAACACTTAAATAAACCACTTATATGGTAAACAGATTCTAGAATAATGAATAATAAGGAATGCATGATCATGAGTGAAGTATAAGTCTATTAAGTAACAGATATCTATCTGTTACAGTAGATAGCACAGGCTCTTGCAAATGGCTTACAATGGAATCTTTTGGGCGGGCAGTACTTCCGTTCAGGGGCATTCTTTAAATATTATTACGTGATCCCCCTCTCCTGCAGTCTGATTGGTCAAGTTTTTCAATTACCTCAATTGATCTGCTAGTTTGGGCATTTATCACACTGGTATTGAGCAAGGCTCTCTGCCTCCTACCTATTAAGGGTGTAGAAGGCATTAAGTAATCAATAATCTTTTTGAGTGGTCTGAATTTGTACATGCAGTTTAGATCTGAAAGAATGGACAGCAGCTTCAATTTAGTTGTCTTCCATACAACTTTAGCTTGTTGAATTTTAGCATTGGTAACATTTTAGATAGCGTTAGCCATCAATTTCTTTGTTGTTTATCAGATTCATGGAGTGCTCACTTCCTCTATGTCCTATTTTCCATGTTTGTTAAGGCAGAGACCCTTCGGATCAAAGAAGTTTATAACAAGGAGCTTAGCAATAAAAGCTGAACTATTACAAAATATACTCTCAAATGATGTACAAAGTCTTATCCAATAATGAGTATCTACAGTATGCCGAGGGACCCTCTAGTTATCATAGGATTGTTTACATATTGGCAGTACTTGATAACATTCCTGAACTGTAGCTGTCTGATGCAATAAATTTGTATTCAATGTTGATGTAAATTATGCTGTATTATACATATGACACTGCTGAAAACATGTTAAAATGGTTCATTAGCAAAAAAAAAAAAACTCTTATACAGTAAACCCATTAAAAAAAGTCAAGTAGAGTAGAGTAACTACTGTTCAGCTACTTGGGTAATTCGCACATTAGT
>JAYJLX010050769.1:20896-32454 GCA_036873525.1 Chalinula nematifera | reverse complement strand
TGACGCTGAAAAGAACATACACACAGGCACAAAAGTAAGCACATGGTTCAGACAACCATACGATTAACTCACGCTGCGCTCTAGTGGGTCCTTGACTCTTCTCAAGTAACTGGTGAGTCATTAGGCCCCAGACACTTGCTCAGTCTTGGTCTCAGTTGATGTAATGGACGTGTGGAGTGGCAGTGGCCACGTACTTCTACTTTTGTGTTGTGGTATGTACTCACCGTACTGTACTGCACTGACTGTGTAATCGTAATCTAGTTGCCAATATCATCCAATATTAATATCAGTACAGTATATACGTCAATGATATGACGTATGCATTCCTGAATCGAATCCTTATTTTCTTTCGCGGCAACTGTCCGCGCATGCGCAGTGCCGCGCGCATGAACTCATCAATCACATGCATGCAGGCCACAGATATATTATGATCACTGATCAGGCCATTGATGCATCCGGCCATAAGTAAAAAAAAATAAAAAAAAAAAATAATAAAAAATCTGCAGCTCATTACTCACCTAACCATGCATGCATATATATCTCTTAAACTTTTTGAAGTAACGAGCCGAATCAAACAAGCTCAGTAGGTTTGCAAAGCACTCAGTCCTTGTTACCCTTTTTCATCCGGCAGTACTCAGCGGTGCCACCACTAAGGGTCCGTGGCACAGCCCGCCGGGCATTTCACTAAACGGGTGCACATGTGTCTGGTAGCATGCCACTACGGTGTACTATTACACTCTACAATTTGCACTGTGCAATGTAATGTAGTTTACCATTCGTGGATGTGAGCTGTAGTCAGGATTTAGTGACTTAATTCTCGTATAGAGTTGCTATCTAACAGATGTGACTGAGAGATGTGTTGCATGTAGTCCTAATATAGCCTATAGTGCACTGATTCTTTGATTTGATAACCTACGTTCCTTTCAAAACAATTTTGCATAGTAGACTACTGATGTCAAACAACTGATGATTCCTCTAATCAGCTTATATCTCCAAATCTACGAAGCGATATGAAGAAATATATGCATGTTAGGACTGACCCAGGATCCTTGCAACTTAATTGGCTCATTTGATGACGGTGGAATAGCTAGGTATGATACGAGTGAGGGTTATCTAGTCCCCGTATGGCTCCGTTTGAAGCTTACAAGAGCTTGAAGGGTTAGTATGACTTGTGTCTTGGTCATATTTTGTGGCTAGGTCTTCCTGCTTTCCTTAGTTTTGCTTCGTTTGCTGGTTTTTTTTGAGTTTCTTGTATGCTTTGTGTCCTTCCCCATGTTATTTTGCCACTCAATATGGCGACACGTATGCGCGCGTACGTTCGTACACGTACACCCTAGCTCTACGTATCATGTGACTTTTTCCAATGAATATCATTAATTTGCCGTGGTGAATAAGGTGTATGCATGGTGGTATAGGTGAGTCACGCATGCGCAATAGATCTATGTGGTCACTATGATGTAATAGCTAGATAATAGTCTAGCTGACGTAGGTAGCTAGCTGTCTGCTGTACTGCTGCTCAACTTGCTTTTGTCTCGGCTTTTGTTGGGTCATAGAGGTTCGTTGGGTATACTATAGGGCTCACGAGAAGGTGGCTCAGCATCAGAGTTATATTAGAGTTTTGACAAGGTATGCTGAGATTTTATAGTACATGAAGTATATTCTACAGCCATTTATCACCTCAATATTGAGCCTCAGTAATTAATCTTGCTTTCTGTCTTTGTTTATTCCTCACAGAGTCAGTACGGTATTCACTAAAGCTAGCCGAATCTATGCAGTCCTTGATACAGTCACAAACGTGTCCCGTAGTAAGAACTAATGGATAGACAACCATTACCAGTTCATGAGAGTACCCAGCAGCAGCCACTCCCCGCTCCTCCCTTTATCCCATCAAGATTTATTGATAACTCCACCTATCGTCTTTATTATGCCTTTGGTAATACTCCAGCAGAAGACCTACTAGAGCATGTTCCTGACTTCATTGACATCCCTTCCGTACTCCAACTAGGGTGTGGGGACATGCGCTCCTGTCTGTACACACTGTGGAAGAATTTTGACAAACACAGTGGCCATGGTAATTTCAAAGGTGTATTGTTTCATCAGAATGATTACTCTGCTGCAATACTAGCAAGAAATGTCCTTTTTATCCATTTGATTTTGAAATTAGGAAACCTCATTAGTAAAAGAGCCGATATCCTTGAGATAAAGCAAATGGTTTCGTCAATTTGGAACATTTGGTTCTGCCATGACCTTCATCATGCTCAGTTTGTTTTATTAAAAGATTCATTAAATGAGCTTTCTGAATTCTTCTCAGACGAAAAATCATGGTGTAATCCAAGTAATCAACTAAAATCGCTCTTTGAATTCAGTACCAACAATGGCGCAATAAAAGCAATTCATTCTACATTTAAGATGTGGCTTCAAATGTTTGATTTTTCTGTTAAACAGAAAGCTAAAATTAAAGGTGCTAAAAAGGATATTTCACTAGATCACATAAACACCTTCATGCATTTGGGATTTTATCGAATGGCAGAAAAAGCGGAAAGATTACAAGAACGAATTGGTGAACTTCAAAAGGAATGTAATAGCTACCTAAAAAGTGGCAATGCATTTGCAGAAGCATCATTCAAATTAGCTAATAGCGACAATTTGTTTTTGAATCCAACGTTATATGAAAGGGATGATCAATACTCACTTCATTACAGTTCTATCCCATATAAGTGTTTTGCTCAATACATGCCATGCGATCATCAGGGCTTTACCCCCTTAGTGGCTAAGTATAGAGGGACACCATTACTTGACAATAAAAAAGCAAATGATATGTGCTTGCTTAGTTTTAGCCTTCAACAATTCAGTTTATGGCTAATGTCTGCGTCTGAAACTTTGTTCGAAGCTATCAGCACACAGAAGCATTCCATTAAATTCATATTTAGCCATTCTGATGCTTTGATGGCTGCTGTTCAACTCAGCCACACCCACAAACATACCTTTGATGTAATCCATACCTCTAACCTCATTGATCACCTATCTCCTATAGCTGTAGTGGTGTCTACCATCCCTTTACTCAAGAAAGAAGGAATTTTACTGACAACAACGCTTACTTTTGGCAAACATGGGTTCATATCTGCACATGATTATGTTGCAAATACAATGGGTTTTGAGCTAGACAGGCTTTTAATTTTTGGCATCCAATGCATTGGTCACGAGGGTGTTTACGCTGGAGATGGTGTTTTGGTACCAATTCCTTCTTATCATCAAAGTTTTGATTCATTTCCTGATATTTTTAATCCACAGACACTTTTGTGGAAACGCTTAACTTCCAGCACTCCATTCTGTTTAACAAATCTTGAAGCCAATGCTGTAATAACAGAAACATTGTACAAGTGCATCGAAAGCACAACCTTTTCAATTCTTCAACAAGGTAGCATAGCACTCTCATCAATTGGTAGCTGTTCGCATACAGGTATACGAGCACTTTGCCTATTCCTGAATCAACTAAGCCTTCAATCTCCTATTGAAAATCTAAAATTTTGGGAAGAGCTTAGCAGCTTTATTCGTAGCAGCAAATATTTTCAACCATATTTGCTGCATCTTCAATGCCAAGCCTTAGTCATGAATCTTCACATGCACCTTGTTGTCACAGACTCCAATTGCCCTATTTGCAATAATACTTCAAGTTTGAAACTTAAGAAGCTATCACTAAAGTTTACTCCTGATTACACAATTGAGCAAACTTCAAATGTGAATTCAGTTGTGCTAATTTGTGTCCACCCCAATGCTACCAATCCATCATCATTGGACCTTTCTAACCCAGCATTACTTAATCCTGATGTATTTTTATTTGATTCCAGTCCATGTAGTGTGTTGGACAAAAAAGTTATGGTTGACTTGATGGTTCTTGAAAACGCTTTGAAAATGCCGATAAGTAGATACAGTGCCACATTAATCTTTCAACACTATGCTCCAATACTAAGCCAATTTATTGCCTTTCCACCAAAATGCACTGTCCCTCTTGGAAACAGTATTTGTACTATTTTTAAGCTTGATGATACAGCCAAATATGATTTATTGCCAAATCCTTCTTCAAAATTTGGACGGCTGACATTAATGGAATATACAATAGGTTGCTTCAAGGTGAATATCGCTTTGTCTGACAATTCAATTTCAATGCTTGACAAACATTCGCTAACAACTGAATTGGTATCCAATACTGAGTTTAAAGTAGTTGCTAAAAGCCTTTCATTTCCACTTCAATTTAGCCTACCAATTGATTACAATAAAGTTTCAATACAATTATCGAAGAAAAACCGACTTGTCATGATCAATGCTCCTTGCAAAATGTTCGATGCATATTTACAAGATCGAATCCCCTTGTTTTACAGTAATCCTGGCAATACTGTGAATCTTTCCGAAGTTGATGTTTCTCACAATATGCTGGAACTAAGTGCTAGATCACAATTTACTCCCGGAGAAATGAAAACATTAGAAGAGTTTGGTAGAGACAATCCGAATCTTCCACCAGCTATCAATATGAAAGAGGTGTTTGTTACTCTTTTTCAACGCACAAAAGAATCCTTCTTTTGTTTGGTTAGAACGTCAGATATCAATGGGGCAAAATACGGGTTCATTGTTATACATAAACGGTGTTTTGATGTTCAAAACCAAACAGTTGCCCTAGATTTATCATACTATATTGATGAAAACGGAGTGAAAGATGATGACGGTGCATACTACAGTTGGGCCATAATGAGACTCAGCAGTGGTGTGCCTGATGACGTTTCTATCTTAATAAATGGCAATGAAGTATCCTTGTTCAAAGATGTGTTGACACAGTTCCACCGTCGCACTAGATCTCAAAATAAATCTGAATACCCTTTAAAAGGATACGGACTGGAGGATTACTTCCGTCGAGCTATTGTGTATCACCTGAGCGGTACTTTTGCCTACAGTGTCAAAGGCCTTTTACCTGTTAAATCTTCAGTGCTTTCGCAACAGAATCCGCTTGCTAAAGACATGTGTAGCTTTTGTAAAATGCAATTGAATCCAAAAGAAGTACAGAAATGTTCCAAATGTCTTGTAGCAGTCTACTGTAGTAGATCATGCCAGTTAAAACATTGGCCAATTCATAAATTGAGCTGCCAAGAGATTAAAGCAAATGTACCTACCCAACAACCAAGTAATACCCCTGTGGATCAACCTACATCAATGAACAATGAGACTGAGAAATGTTTTTTCTGTAAATTCGAATCAAGCAACCTCAGAAAGTGTAGTCGCTGTAAATCCGTTGCCTATTGCTCTAAAGCATGCCAAAGTGAACACTGGAACGAACACAAAAAACATTGTAAAGCTGCTACCCCCAAGTAGACATAATAGTGAATTACTTATTTTATTTAAATTATTCAGTAAATCATGCAGCTATATAACTGCTGATTCCTTATATAAGATATATGCATTATTATTATGTTGTAAAGGTAATGTATTGACAGCTGTATATTAACTTCCATATGGTATATCAATAACTATTGATTTATTAACTTTTATTATATACTTAGGGTTCATGTTGTTTATTGGTTACAAGTTTTTCATTTAGTTGAGTATTTGTTCCAGCTTATAAGCTTGATCTAATTCATTTGTGTATACATTTTAGCCAACTTAGTATAAATTAAACAAATTAACTTCAATAAAGGCAAAAATGTAGTAATTAATAACAATTAAGCTTTATATGACAAGCGTTACAAAAAAAATAAAAATCATGCAACAATTATAAGTATTAATAAAGTATAATAATATCCATGTGACAATTACCTGTATAATATAATGTAAAATTATACAGCCAATAAACAATACACGTAACTATTATACAAAAAGAACTAATAATAATTGCATGTGAGTAAGGAAAAAAATACTAAAATCAAAAATTAATTTTTCAAGAAATATTAGGCTATACTTGCTCTAGGTTTGCTATGACTTATAAAGTACTTTTAAATTGTAGAGTCAAAGAGCCATAATGCTTTATTTATATAGAGGAGAGGAACATGATGGAACTCATTATTTTGCAGCCACACCTTCTTTATTTCTACGCCCCCTCATTAATCACGTGGTAGACATAATCTACAACATGTTTCTATTTCAGACTATTTCTGTTGTATAGTGTTGTACTCTCTTCAGTATCTTTCTTCACCAGCTGACCATTAGTGACCAACAGCGATTACCTGTTCACTATGGTGGAAGCTCACTATATACACACTAGGTGCACGATATCCATCGTGGGGGTTCGACTAATTCAATGTAAGTTGTTTATTACAATAAACCTATTCAAAAAGTAGATCTAGAGTCTCTTTCCAAAAATTAGTACCTTTTTTATTTTACATAGGACTGCATTATTTTAATACTATTATTTACTTTATTGTGGTATTGAATACAAGCAAAAGTGTACCAAAATACAGGTAAGGAAGCAGGTATGTGGCAGCTTGATATTAAGTTCAATCTAGAATATTCTACCTTCATTACAGGTCTAGCAGCCAGTATGTGAGTGTATACATAGCCACACGGATATACCACCACCAGTATCAGGTGCTGTGTCTGTGACCAGCCAGCCACTACCCTTTATACCAACCAGATTCATTGACACTTTCAACCTCCATTACTACTATCCATTCAGCAATACTCCGCCCAAAGACCTTCCTTCAGTACTCCAACTAGGGTGTGGGGACATGCGCTCCTGTCTGTACACACAAAAAGAACTTTGACAAACATTGTGACCATGATAATTTCAATGGGGCATTGTTTTACTTCAACAATAATTCTATTGCTGTTTTGGGCAGAAATATGCTATTTATTTACCTGATGTTGAAGTTGGCCAAGATCAGCCAAGATAAAACAACTTGTCCTCTGTTGTATTCACTCTAATGATGTAGATCCAGAGTGCCTGACCCCTGCCCAACCACACTCCCTACCCCACAATGTACATCTATTCAATTCCAGTCACTGTATCAAAGAAGACGGCTACATGCTGATAGATATACTCGTCCCTGTGCACACATTTGACTCCCACAAATACACCGCTACGCTATTCCTCCTAAACTATTACAACGACCAAGAGCGTCGCTTGAGCTGTCCAGTATAGCAACCATGCCCCTCTGTTCCGTATGTCCTACCATTAGCATTAATAGTAACCCTCCAGTAGCAGAAGTACCTCATTATTGCCTTCAATCCAATCAAACACACCGTTTGGTCACCTCACCTTAATGGAGAACTGTGGATCACATTATACGATAAGCATTGCTCTATCCAACAGGGCTTTGGCTGCTTTAACGAAACACAACGTTAGCATAAAACGAGTGTCTGACCTGACTTCATGGTTTATTGTGAACAGTTGTCCTTCCCACTCCAATTCAGTATACCCATTGATTACAACCAGTTAACTGTCATATATTCCAAATGGAGTCGCCTTGTGGCTATCAATGCTCCTTGTAAAACGGTTTAACACGTATTCCTGTGACCAGCTCCCACTGTTCCATACCAACCCTGATAATATAATCCAATATCCGAGTATGAATATAATCACTCAATCCCTCACTTGCACAAGCAGCTGGATCACAGGTATTCCCGGATGAAAGTCAATTACTCGGCGAATGTGACAAAGAGGATCAGAGTGAGCTACCGCACCTGCATGCCATTAATGCCAAGGTGTTCCTGGTCAGCTTATTTCAGCAGCCTATACTGTCCTTTTTCTGGCTAACCAACCAAAGGAAGAAGAAAAAAGAGTAACGTACTGATTAATAGTCATACACAGGCGCTCCTTTGATGTACAGAGCATAACTGTGGCTCTGGACCTATTGTTCTATATTACAGCGGATGGTATCAACACCAATACTGAACCAGGGTATCACTACTGTCAGGCTATATGGAGGACCGTTATACAAGCAGGGGAAAGCTGACGATGAAGTTATCCTGGTTAATGGCGACAGTTGTTGGTAATCGAAGATGTGCTAATGGTGTTCCATAAGCAGACGAGAATATCAAAGAACGCTGCTATCCTCCCATCAAAGGGATTTAAGATGGAGGAGTGTTTTCATCGAGCCATTGTGTACTGTCTCAGTACGACCACTACCTATTATACAAAGCCACAGCCGCAACCAACCCTCAATGCCAAGGCAACGATTAGACAGCTCCTGGAGACCAGGAAACATCTGTATATAGCTTTTGTCGATCGGAAGTATGGAATGTCCGTAAGTGTTACCAATGTCTGGAGGCTGTATATTGTGGGAAGGAGTGTCAGGTGCAGGACTGGAAGATGCATAAAGCTGTATGTACGCAAAGAAATAAAACCACGCCCACTATTGCAGGGCCACCTGACCAGTCGAGATGCCATAATTGTGGTGATATGTCTCAGTGATGACCTTAGGAAGTGTACTGGATGTAAGAAGGCAGTGTATTATACTAAGATATCTAACAATTAAACAAACAGCTGGTTGTCATTGAAGAACTAAAATGGCATGACTATTATTATTCGTTGTTATAGTATCACCTGGATTATAATTATTATATCACTATATACCATTGTATCAAGCCCTGTATTATCGCAATTGCTATTAGAGATTACATTATTCATACACCATTACATTGAAGACTTTTTTAAAATATCTTAGATCAATATCCAATTCATTACAAGGTCCTCACCACCATTGGTCTAGTGTTAGTACCTATCTCACTGTTATGTATGGTAATGGTCATATTAACCTATTCCCTTATAAGGTAATGGGGTATATTGTCATGTGACATAGTGTAATGTGATGTGTTTTAATAGGTCTTTATGGAGTCTTCGTAACTATGTACACATTATGTTGTATGTTAGTCTGTTTATGGCTCAACTAGTATTCATAACAGGAGTGGACAAGATTGATAACCAGGTATGGATTAATAGGAATGAGTCTGTTACACTGACATTCCTCCCCTCATTATACAGTGTTTGTTCAGCTGTGGCTGTAATATTGGTATATTTGTTTCTGGTTACGTTCATGTGGATGTTAATGGAGGGTGTGGTTTTATATATGTTACTCTAGTTAGAGTATTAATAACCAATCATAAATACTACGCTATATCCTTTACAGTGGCTAGTTATGGTTATAGATTAATATATTTTAATATCAGTGAATAATCAATCATTTGTAACGATGCCAATAACGTGCATAGACAATTTGTGTTGAAGACCTTCTAATTCCATGTCATCTGACACATTTCATTCAGTATATTGTAGTATTGATCACCAGTGCTACTATTGGTGCATTATTTACATCCTTGATGGTAGACTGCTGATGAATGGCACATTCCACAGACATTGAATACTTGTAGAACTAGGTTCAAATTCACAAGAAACATTAACTTTGACAGGTTGTCCTAATAAAGAACAAATGAATACCATGCACCAAATGAAATATAACGCTAAGTTACCTTGTATAAGTGTAGCACAGTCAATTTCATCCACTATTTCCTCATTAATTACCAAATGCACTACAATTTACTGTGCTACCATTGTAAGAGCAATATTATTCCCTAATGTTGTTTGTTTCCAGACCCTTCTCTGTTATACCACCACTAGTTACAGTCCCCAAGCAGGAACTAGTAGCAGAGTTGACACTATTAATAATCCAATTTTATGGGCATGCACACCATCAGTCACACTACACCAATACACTGCTGACTGGAGTATAGTGATATTTTGAGAGGAATTGAATGAGAACTGGACAGCAGCTGCATGCCTCACCCACTATATTATGAATAATAATTCATGCATGCAATATTATTGATGGCTAATATAGCTTAATTATAATTATGTTCAAGCAAAGTATAATAGATACATGGTTATAAAGTAGCTATAGATATTGGTGGGTCTGGCCACCACCACAGAGACCCCCTTCAATCATGCCAGTCGATTAATGTATGCATTCATGAAATGGATTGACAGCCAATATTATACAAAAAAATTTGTGAAAATTATATTGCAAATTATACACATAATTATTCAATCACGATACCATGAAAGACAAAAATATTCCTCGCTTTTGAAATAGCAACTCAGTACGATCAGAGCCTAGTCCACTTTATAATTCAATTAAGTTAGAAAAGACATCTGAGTCCAATTAATCCAGACATTCTTAAGCTATACGTATTATGCTGTGCACTGGCAGCATATTCTGTTAACTGCTGCTATAGTAGTCTTTATTACTGTCACTATATTGGAGCATGCAATGAATTTGTTTTTTGCCTTGACTTCAATTCAATGTTACTTGTGTTTTGTTACTTGCTATAGTGAAATATTGATTCATTGAAGTGCATGTTAACTGTGTTGAATCTAGTCCAGCTACATAGTCAGGAATAAAGTTAATACAAGCTAGAGGTAGGTACATTAATACTAAGAGGATAGAAGGTAGGCACAGTGATTATACATGTATTCAAGAAGGTAGCCACATGCATTAATAGTTAATACACAGGTACATTAATGCTATAGGGTAGGTACATTGATACAAGAGTTGGGTATGGTACATTGGTATTAGAGGGTAGGTACACAAAAGGGTAGGTACATAAGCACTTAATAGTTAATACATGTACATTAATAGCTAGAGGGTAGGTATATTGATACTAGCAGGAAGCATTAATGCTAATATATACTAGCGAGTACGCATAGATACGTGAATATATTAGGTACATTAATTATAGAATAAGTATACTTTAATACTAGCTAGAGGGTACATACATTAACATTAGCAGATAGTTAAATTTATTATACTATAGGGTATAGGTACATTAATACTACATAGGTACGTTAATACTAAAGGGTATAGGTATGTCAATACTTGAGGGCAGGTATGTTAATCCAATAGGGTAGGCAAGTTTAATTTATAAAGGGAATAAAGCAGGTTTACACTAATTATATATTATAAGCATGCATGCATGGTGTTTGTACATTACACTATAGCTAACAGTTTTAATAATACACATAAGCACCCCCTGCTCTGACTACTAATAGTATAGACACTTGAACTTAGGATATGTAATTAAGAATAATAACATTAATACTGAATAGTTAATTCACAAAAAAGAAAAGCAATAATAAGCCAGAAAATTTTCAAAATACACATCAGCATTGTTTAACCATCCTTATCAGTATACCACGAGTGTCTGTGGTACAGTAACGAATAGTATTATTCTTCAAGTGTTTTAAAGCTTCTCTCCGTATTCTATACACCTCCTGTTGGTCTCAGTTACGTCTGTTGCGACAATTGGCCATTGATCCAGCCTTCGTGTCTGTTACCAAGGAGAGCTTTTTGGCCATGTTCATGCTTCTTATATGACAGCCTTGATCATCATTTTGATCATCAAAAATGGCAAATGCCTGTACATACATGTAAAAAGAACAGGGAGAGAGAGGGACATTGTTAAATTAAGGTTTTTAAAATAGGTATTTAAAACAGACAGGTGTTGATCAAAAATGGCAAATGCCTGTACATACATGTAAAAAGAACAGGGAGAGAGAGGGACATTGTTAAATTAAGGTTTTT
>JAYJLX010050769.1:0-20796 GCA_036873525.1 Chalinula nematifera | reverse complement strand
AAAATAGGTATTTAAAACAGACAGGTGTTGATCTACAAAGTTCTAATAAATAATAGCAAAATATCATAAAACTGGGCAGTTTCTAAACAAGAAAGTAAGCCAATTAAGATGTCTACATAATTAAACTTTGAAGTTACTAAGGCTGTCTAATATTGCACATGTTGGTGGCATATACATGTAGCACTAACGACACACATTTACTAAACAGGTAACATTTGGTAACACTAACAATAGAACATTGCTAACCAGACCCCAGCAAAGTGTATTGATAAACAGAAACGAAAAAAAAAAAAAATTAACACAAAATTTTTTTTACTAAATAGGGCCACTTAGTGTTCCAGGCTGTCAAAAAATGGTTACTTGGATCATCAAAATTTCCCAGAATCATTTTTAATGATTATAAAAATTTTCTGTAAAAATCATCAATATACATGTACAGTATGCCCTTATATGTGGTATGTGCACATCAGAAATGTACAAAGTATATAAAACATACCAAATCATAAAAAAGCAGTTCACCTCAGTCCATAAGCTTGACAGGAATTTCTTGGGAGAAGCTTTATAAGGTAACTGATTTACAGTCTAAAACTAAGATAAAAATAGAAGAAAAAGTATAATGCTACTTATTACATAAACATTTGGTAAACATATGTATCCATGTACTACATAATATACACATGTACTTAATATCCTAATTCATTTCACAACTAAATGTACATGTACAGTATGTATTTCACTGATTAAACACCCCGGCATTTATATTTACAGAGGGCCTTTCCAAGCCAGGCACTTATTTGAGACAGGCGTTTGTTTGAGCCCAGTGAACATTCACTTCAGTATCGAATTCTTCTCCAGTTCGATTGCCATTATTGCTCTTCTTACAATGCACGTGTAGTAAAAAGGGGCGTGACCATTTAATGATTGCAATATCCCAACGTTTATCCGAGCAAAGGCATTATTTTGAGCCTGGCATTTAATGGTGAAAAACAGTATAACTATAGTGTAATTTCCAAAATTTCTCAAGTGATGTGAGCTTTTTCAATCGTTTTTTTATGTCATCACTCACAGTTGTTTATTCGCAAGCAGCAATGGTGGCTAGTGCTTCTTCTTTGAGCTAAAGCCCAGTAGTGTTTCGTCATTTTGAGCTGTGAATTCCATCATGTGGAAATTGAACATTGTAACCTATAGTTTCACCTTGAAGAACATTGATTAGCGACTGTTGACATTCTGACACAACAAATGAGAATCAAGCACTTCGCAATCACCATAAAAACGTGAACAGTTTATGTCATAGCTCATTTAAAGAAATTTCCCACTCTACCCAGTGATATAAATATTAAAAAAGTTTTTAGTGCTAACAACCCTGTCTCCAAAGGCTGCAGGGCACCTCAGGATTCTATAACCCATCACTGACAGGAAATGAGACTGTCTGTGTATTATAACAACCATAAATTTGACACCAAAACAGAATATTGGTAATGACAATAAATATCACTAAACTACAAGAACTATTAAATATTAAGTAATTAATCAAAAGTTCAATGATTCTAATCAATCAGTGCATTACTGTTAATGGGATATACCAGCAGCTATAGTAGTAAAATACTGTCACACAATTATGGAAAAATGGATCATGGTTCACTTAAAGGAACCTTGTTACTACTGGAGTTGCGTTCCTTGAAATTCTCTGTATCTGTTACATAACCTGTACCAATAGAATCCAGACTACTCTCAAGTAGTGGTTCACTTTCATCCAATAGCATTTCCCTTTCATATTGTTCCTCAATTATATTTTGATAGTTTACTACCTCGTTCCTTTCCCGATATCGATACTGTTTATACACAGCCATGTACAAAATAACCGAGATGAATATACCACACCCTTTAATACCATGATATATAGTCCATTGGTTAACATTACTAGCATCAATTACAAACTCATCAATTATGTCAATAACCAGATACTGTATCGACACCATGGAATACCATATTCCTATTAATAACCCTTTTAATGCATATGGGGCTTGAGCACATACAAACTCCAACACTGTCATGAATATCATTAATGAGGACAACCCCTCAATTATTTGAATAATAATCGGCAAGTAAAAATGATAGTCATTAATGATCAGTTCCGGACATGGAATGAAACAAGTACCATTGGCATTCCGCACATGGGCACTGGCAACGAAACAATTGGAAATAGGTGTGAGGAATTTAGTAATTTGACCAGCATTGCATATCACATTAACACTATGATGATGAGTTGATAGTGTGTAAGCGATAAAAGGATATATTGACTCGTGTATTAAACATAAAACCATTCCGATCCCTATTCTGGTCAACATGCTTGGAATATATCGTTGAATACAGCGTATACGTATACACAATGTATATAATGGTATTCCAACTAAAATGATCAACTGCTTTATATGATTCGCATTCGCAATATCCACAATTAGAAGTGTGAATGATGGACAACCAATGTTCTTAAACAAAAAGGATGACAAAGAAATTCGATCAAAGCTTAAATGGAATCCAAAGAGTGATAATAAAAGAAACAGAAGCATAAAAAATGTTTTGACGTCTTCAACTTCTTCGTAAGTAAAAGGCCCACCGTACTTTTGCTTACCAACATCAATCCTAGAGGGGAAGCTATTCTCCCAGTATGTGAAGGCACTACGTCTTTCAGGAACCTTGTGTTTGTATGTATAGACAAGCACTTTAACTATAGCTTTGAGAGGATTTATCTTTACTTGATGAGTTTCCAGATAGCGTTTACATCTCAGCACAAATACAATAGCAAATACATTGGCAATAAGTTGTAATACTGATGGAAAGAGCACTGTACTGACTTCAAATGAACGCCTGGTCTTGAGAATGCTGGATTCAATGATGTGACAGTTTCTGATAAACTCTAAACCGGGTATCAGGGCATAGTATGCCAGTAACTGTCCCAGTGTAGTAAACCAGTAGTACCAATGAATGAACTTGCTCAGTTTCTCAGAAGGTGCCTCCATTAATTGCTGCATTCCAAACTGAATAGTGTTTGCTTCATACATTCCCAACCCTACAATGTATCCTATTGTTCCTATTGTATATAGAATCATAGCCACATCTACATTGTGTAGTAAAGGGAACAAGGCACCATTGTCGTCCAGCCCAAAAATTGTTGTCAAAAGATTAGTAATAAAAATAACAATTGGACCGATGATGACTATAAAAGATGAAGCAACTATCACTTTGAATCTTGACACTAGTATATCAGCCATTAAACCAAGTAGAGGGTAAACCAGGTATGTTAATCCTTTGCTTACAATAATGGCCAGCACTATTGTTCGGTCATTGAACACATTTTTAATCCAAGTATTGCCAGCAAAAAAACAGAAATGAATCAGAAGTGTCGTGATAAGTGGGATCCAATATCCCTTCATTGCGCAGCACTGGGTCAAATTATATATGATTTCACTTTTTAATGTGCCAAGTGCTATATGCATGCTATTACTACATAGGTTAAATAATAGCATGGAACACGTTGCAGTTTATAATGAAAGCTCATGAAGCTCACGATAGTTTATTTTATTCAAAATACACTATAATGAAGTGAAAGAATAACATTGTATTACAATAAATGAAATACAAAGAATGTTTCGATCTGGCTAGGCCTATATATTTTCACATATACATGTATACCTGCCATACTGTATAATTTATGCTGTTTATGAAACGCTGTAATTCAAGTCACATAACATGCATGTACAAGTTAAAACAACACAACATAATCTGACACATTACATTTGTTGTACTAAAATGCTTTCTTGACGTGTATATTGCTTGTGTTTGTGATACCATTATGAAGTTTTCATAAGCATCTTTTTGTACATGTATATCAAAAACTGAAACACAATTGTGATTAATATGAAGATTTATGTTATCTATTATAGTATGTATGGCTATTAATATTCTATTGAGCATGTGCGTATATTTTTGTCCAGATAAACTTCAATCTGACGAGACGTTGACATATCTCTGCTCTGTCAATCGGCCAATGCCAGTTCCTTGCTCTTTCATGGGTCCCTGAACGAGTCCGCAACCATGACAATCAAGTTCAAGGCAGTGTCAAAGCATGCAGGATATTAAACAATGATGCCATTTTTTTGAAAGAGTTGTTTTTCATTACAGTTTTATCACTCAGCTGACATAACTTAGTGTTATACTGTTTGTTTATCAATACTATAGCTAAATAATAGAGAATTATGACAGCTGAATATAACATAGTAAAAAGACAACACGATCAAGGTCAACTTTTTTTTGAGGGCTACTGTATAGCTTTGTTACAAATAGTGATGAAGCTGCTTTCATCAACTTTATGGCTGTAGTAAGGTTTATTTATTCTCTATAATATTGTTCAGCTTAGATGGTTAAGGAAAATTTCTTATATGCGTGGGAATATATTCTGCCAAAAGGGACATGCATCAATTTACATACAGTATGCATAAAAAAGTGGCCACACTGCATTTAAATTGCTTTACAAAGTATTGTCAAAGTAATGTACACATGTAACAACTGCTGCATTGTTCAGCATTAGCAGCTGAATAAAGTACTGTTCAAGTACTCAGTAATTACTATGCGGTGTGGCCACTTTTTTTCAACACACACTGTATATAACCACCAACTTACAAAACAAATAAGGACTTTAATAAACAAATACAGTATGCATTGAAAATGTCCACACCCTCTGTAATTACTGATCAATTACTCAGTAATTGAACAGTACTTTATTCAGCTGCTACATGCTAAACAATACAGCCACTGTTACATGTTGACAATGCTTTGATAGTACAGCAATTACTAAGTAATTAAATAGTACTTTATTCAGCTGCTACATGATAAACAATACAGCAGCTGTTACATACAGTAGCCCTCAAAAAAAAGTTGAGGTAGGGTATTCCTCCATCATACTAAAATTGTCTTTTATTACAGTTCTATCACTCAGCTGTCATAACTTAGTGTTATACTGTTTGTTTACCAATACTATAGCTAAATAATAAAGAATTATGACAGCTGTATAAAGCACAGTAAAAAAACAACATCATAGTATAATCGTAGTATGGCAGTTTCGTAGTATGGCAGTTTCGTAGTATGAAACCAAAACGCGATGTCAACTTTTTTTGAGGGCTACTGTATTTACAGTACTTTGAGAATACAGTAATTACTGAGTAATTGAACACCACTTTATTCAGCTGCTACATGCTAAACAATACAGCAACTGTTAAATGTTTACAATACTTTGATAGTATAGTAATTACTAAGCAACTGAATAGTACTTTATTCAGCTGCTACATGTACATGATAAACAATACAGCAGCTGTTACATGTTTACAGTATTTTGACAGAACTTTGTAAGGCAATTTTAAAGCAGTGCTCGCACTTTTTTCCAATGCATACTGTACCATACACGCACTAATCAATTTTATACACACCAGTAAAAGTGGATACAAGGCTGTCCTAGCTGTCCACGTGCACTTTAATGGAGATGGGCCTGACAAAGGAGCACACGTGGTTGGTGCGTACATTCACCTACCAATCAATACGCTCTATTATGCCAGTCTACCATTCCCTTTTTTCAGTGGACACTTCTTGTATCACGTTATCAACTTGATTTCCATGGTCTTGTATACTTTTGTTACATCGATTTATTTTCTTCTTCCCTGGTAATTTTTAAGTTAGGTTTAGACAGCTGGTGCAGATTGCAGGTGTGATGAGATACTATACAAACATTGGTGGCAGTAACTAGGTTCTAGTACATATTGGATATAGGCAGGATCAAAAAAGAGGATTCACATAGGTATGTTTATAACTTTTATTCATTTAAATACTGTGATATCCCTTTTTTCCAAATCTTATACTATTATACTATAGGGTTTTTGCGACATATATACAGTACATGGTATGAAGGCCGGGTAGAGCTGTTTGAGTAGTGGAGTGGGACAGAGAGTTTAGCAGTGTAGAACACTCACTACATAAGTACATCACTTAATTTTTTTCTGATATGTTTCCACAGCCTTTTTGTAGCTACTATACATAGTCTGAGTTTGTCAAAATATTCTGGTACAGCAATAAAGTAATATAGATGGCTTCTATTTCAAATATTTCGCCACACCTTCACTGTCAACAATGATGAATTTGCCTCGTTTATTAAAAAGCCAATACGTCCACATCGTGGGGATGCCAGCCGAATCAGACATACCATCTATATTTCAGATATACAGCAAGGTACACACACCGGCCAAAGAGGACGAAATTTATGAAATTAGTGAAAATTGAGATGGCTGTAAACAAGCAAGCATATAAAAGCTGCCAACGTACTGGAGTTTGATTGCATGGGATCATCAAAACAACTGAAAGTGCTAAAGTAGCTCACTTCACATATACATAAACCTTGTGATGTAATATAGATTATAATAACCAATAGCTTATAAAGGATTACACACATGTGATACACTTGAGGTAATAATAGCATTAATGAGTAACAAAACAATAACTCAGAACTCCTCAAACTTTGATGAACACGGAAAACAAAAAGTTAAAAAAATTAATATAATTACACAAAAAGAAAATTAATTTTGATTGTTTTTACAATTGCCAGCAATTATTTATTATTTCGAACTCCTACATCATGATACATTTACCCCCGCCATCCTTCTTGGCCTTTTACTTATCATATTGATCCAGAAGGTCAACCAGTGCCATGTGCCATTTCTGCAATGCCATGAAGGATTTGCTTTTTTTTTTCACCTCACCTATAATGAATATTGAGCCCTACCACCAAAAAGAATTGTGTACTTTGTACATGCCATTGTGGTCAAAACTAGAAATGCAGGACTGTTCCAGTGTACTTCGGGGATCCCATTTAATGAACAATTGTTTGATAGGTGGGGAGGAGTTTTAATAGATACCTTTCATGCTGAGATGTTAGAGTGCTACTTGAATTAGATAGAATTTTGGTGTCTTCAATTATAAAGATATATTGTCAAACCTCCAGAGCGATGCCTTGAGTGAGCCAAATACCCAAATTCAATGACTTCTTCACAGACATCCTTACGACAAATAACGAAAACACAACATTCAACTACCATCGCATTACATAAAGGAAAAAGTGCTTGCTGTACTGGATAAAGTAAAGTTCAAGGGGTGTGATGGATTCAAACTCAAGTATATTCTTGGGAAATTTTATGAGCAGGACGTGCTAAAAAATCTGCTTCGACCCGAGGCAAAACTGAATGTCACGCCTTACGACAGGTGAGCAACAAATGATGGTAAATAGCTCGAAATCGAAGCACTGGAGTATTACAACAACCAATCGATAATATCCGAAACACCGGATAAAAACATCATTTTATATACCTTCCTAAAGAAACAAAAAACAAGCAAGGAGTATGCTGGGTGAGTAGGTTAGCCAGAGTAAATCTGGATCCACTTTATTAAGACACAAGTGGGAATATTTACATGCTGTATGTTATTGTATTAATTTTTTTCTTTTCCCAAACCTTTCAGAATAATAACTATATAGTAGATACAATAAAAGGGGCAATAAATATAAGTTCTTTGACAGCAACATTAAGCAAATATTTGCAGAATATATTCAAGCTTTCTATGTAGGAAGCAAAAGCCTATTTATTTTGTTGCACAGAACTCACCTGAGATACTATACAGCCATTGGTGATATCCCTTTCTTTCAAATCTTACACTATGGGGTTTTTTGTAGCATATGTAGTTGTATGCAAGGGAAGCAATGTAATACTGTATAGCAGAAATATTTCGTGGCCCAAAATTTTCGTGGATTTCGTGGCTATCTGTTTATCAACGAATATTTAATCCACGAATTACGTAATTACACATGGTAAGGTACGCGAACGTGCAATCAACACCACGAAATTTTTACCACGAAATCCGTCATATTTCCTTATCCACGGAAATTTTGGGCCACAAAAATTTTCCGCTATACGGTATCTCACACGTAGATACGTTCTGGTTGTATCTGTTAAGTGGATTGAAGGATATTAACTTGCTTGTGGATAGATATAAAATAATTATTATAGTTTATACCAATTGTAAATTATTATGTACAATCTAAACTTATGCCAATTGTATTAGTTTGAGGACTGCATACACAAGTAGATTTGACACAATGACATTAATCTCATCACTAAACTCGGTTGAGGAGAGTTCCATTTTGACCCAACAAGCAGATGTAAGTACTGAAGTAGCTCACTTCATATACATACATATAGTAGAGCAATGAAGATTGACATGTCTAGTCTGGTCAGTAGTCATGCATGTTTAGTCTCGTGCCCGTAGACTCCCATTCATCTAACAAGTACATTAAAGGGAATGTGGCACTCAGGTTGATTTCTTGGCCCTTGGTAAAAAAATTTTGTCGGTTAAAATCGCAGTTTTTTTTCAATAATGTCCTGGCCTATCCATAAGACTGCAGACCACTGCAAAATCAATGTACAGTGTATGGGTGAGTGGGCTAGCCACACAGTGAATTTGGATCAACTCTATTTAGAACACAACTGGAAAATTTACATGACTAGCTCCTTAACAATTTTTTTTCAGAACCTCCCAGAACCAATTAATCGGTATAGTTCATTGCAAAAAAAAAAAACCCAACGCATAATACAAAACGTGCTGCATAACCCGAAAGTTACCATAAACGTAGTGTAATTGTTTGCAAGCATCACATGCATATCCAATGTTTATCATTGGAGTATGAGATTCGAAGCAAAGCACAAATATTTCAAAAAGCTAGCAATCACAGTGGGATATTTCATAAATGTCCCATATAACTATATAAAACGAAGTGCATATAAAACGAAGACAATAAAATAAAAATGGAGATGAAAGAAAAACGAAGACAAAAGAGGGACAATCTTTGGAACAAGCTAAAGCTATAGCAGCGACTGTACACATATTTTACATGTATAGTTTGTAATTGGCATGATAGCTTTCACTACTTTCTTATATATTTTTAGGTGGTTTCTTTCCCGGGCTGCCTTTTTTTGTTCAGGCTGTTCTATTTTCAATATACTTCTCTCTGATGCTATACCACATGGTATTCTCAGATCATATAAAGGAAAGAATCATTTTCTTTCCCCACGCAAGGTCTCACAGTGTCCACTATTGTTCACCAGCTACATAAGGAAGGCCTAGCTCCAGTGTACCAAACCCAGTGTTCACAAGTTCTTTAATACTTTAAGGAGTTCAGCCTTGTAAGGAAAGCTGTCGGAAAATCAAGGTGACTGAGGTTGTTTGTAGAATAGTGGAGGCAATGAGAAAGGATAAAGAGACTATACAGCTCACCAGCTAAAAGTACTCCTGTATACATGGCGTCCAAAGGATATTCTATGTCAATTAACACTATCCTTTGCTGCTGGTCTCTCCTTGGGTAGACCTCAGGGGCAGTGCCTATATACTGCCGGAAAGCAAACAAAGTGAAGAGATATCAATGGGCAATTGCATACCGCACTGATGACTCTGCGAGGTGTATCCACATGTATATTGATGAGCTTTCAGTTTAGTTTGAAACTCACAACTGGTTCTGTTGCAGAAAAGTGGAGGAGAGTAATTTTTACATAAGTGAAGTTGTCATGAAGGTAAAAATTCCGTGCGTGCAGGTAAACCACCCAGACCTAAACCCAAGCCAAAAAAACCTGTTGAAAGTGCATGTCTGGGCTGGTATCAGTAAACGAGAAGCCACAGGGGTGTGTATATTTGAGGGTACTATGGATAAGTATATTTTGGAAAAAACCCTCAAACTGTTCATGGAGCCAAGGTTTCCAGATGGTCATCAAATTGTGGTAGACAATGATCCGAAACACACTTCATTAGCTGCCATAGAATGGCTATTTGACAAAGAAATCAACTGGTAGCAAATCCTACAAAATCCCAGGATTTAAATCCCATTGAGAATCTGTGGCATGAACTGAAGGAGTTTATCACACAAAATGGCATCATGTCCAGAATTAGTGGTCACGCCCCGGAAAATTTGAATTTTTTCAAATTATTTTCAAAAATAATCAAAACAAATTTGTATGGAAAAGAGTAGGACACTCAACTTATAACTGTTTATATTGCGCTCATACTAGTATCTACAACTTGGCTTCACTCGGTTTATGAAACTTTAGCTTTTTCTCTACCCATTCGTGTCTTTTGTCACGATTTGGCCAGTGCCCAGCTGCAGCCAGCCTCATAAACATTTGAGGTCCTTCTCCCATACATAATGTACGAGCGTCCATGATGGCTTGAAAAATAGCCTTGAAATTTGTGTTTCGGAGGGGCATAACTAAAAAACTAAGAGTTATAACTTCTCTTCCATCGGTATTTTATATTTTAATCATTTCTATACCTTTTAGATATAATTTCAAGGGTTGTACAAGTTGGGCTATTGCGGAAGTCAAATCGTATGAGGAGGATGATGACCTAGTGGAGATCCTCAATGGAATGCCGTTACTACTGAAAACGAGCTCCAGGGCGTTACAGAAACAGATGAGGACTATGGAAAAAGTGAAAAAGGATAAAAAGAATAAGAACAATGAGACAATTGAAACGAAGAAGTGACCAGCCCTGTAAGGATAATGCGCCATTAAGAAAGGAGAATGTACAATTAAAAAAAGGAAAACGAGCAATCGAAAAAGGAGAATGAGAAATTGAAAAAGGAGGATGAGGAATTGAAGATGTTGAGGTATAAAAATAATAATAAATATACGCAGTCATCACTATTGCTTACATTGAGATAATGAATGATAGTGAAAGAGGCATAGTGAGATGGCACTACGCTTTACAAAGAGCTATAATTTGAAAGTTCAAGAGATTAAATTCAAGGTGAGAGTTCAGTCATTTCACTCACAGTATACTGTAGTTAATTTTTGTCTTGATCGTCAAGGTTAAGACATTGGATGATGAGACAACAGTAGTTTCATATCCAGCAACAGTTGCCACAGACCCATAGCCTTTACAGTCTTCATCTGAGCCGTCTTTTTCCCAGCCTTTATCTTCTCAGCCTTCATTTTCTCAGTGTTCGGCATCATCCCGCCACCAGCCCAGTCGACCCTTTTAAATTACCTACAAATATTACTGGACTATTAAGAACACGATGAAAAGGTAGCCACTAAGAAAAGATCAGACAGATATTGCTCAGTGAAAAAACAATAACATTTATTACATCATGCCTAAGATGCACTTCTTGCTACACTACCCGGAACAAATGTTCACAGCATCTACAGTTACAAGAGCTGGCTAACGGATAAGGAGTATTTCCATGTAGCTCAGCAAATTGTTAAGTGTTAGCCATTTTTATATCGAGGAAATGGACTGGTATGACAACTGACAATTATTTAAATTGAAGCTAAAATTCAGCACTTGAAAAAAATAAATATTACTTCGCTTTCAGAAATATATCATTAAAAGTATTGTACTCGCTTGTCACCCAATCAGCTACCCAGTAAATATTTTCCTCACTGGAAACTACAGTACCATTTATCGTGGCCAGACTGCTGCTACGAAGCTCATTCCAAGTCACGCCATGCCACATTGGAAATCATGATTGACCAATGGTTAACTGGGCTCCAGGCCAAATTCAACTAGGACAGCATTTCAAAGATAATGCATGGCAATTCCCAATCAGGGATATCAAGATATTATAATATTGTTCCAGACGATTCACTATTTGTGGATGGTGTTCACTGAGACCAGCAACAGTGCTCAGTGAGGCACTATAGAAGCGATATACTTACGTCCCCAATCACTACAGTTCTCTTTATAACGGAGCAAACAATTCGATTAGTTATTATTATTGTTTTAATGAACTGACCACAAGTACATGTATTTCATCAAACGTATGCTCCTTATATTTGAGACTTTAGTTGACCTTTGTTAAGTTGATCCTATAGACCTAATCGATCAAATAACACTTTTTCAATAGTTTGTTAAAAATTATACCACTCTTGTGTTCTTGCAAACAGCTGTTGATGAATATAAGCTAAAGTCGCATTTGGCTTGTCCATCATACGATTTGTATGGGGCACACCACTACTACTGGGGATGCTAGATGACATGCACCACTAAGATTGCTGACATGCACCACTAAGATTGCTGACATGCACCACTAAGATTGCTGACATCCACCACTAAGATTGCTCAATGAGCTAGATGCATGGTATAACCGAGGGGGTCCTTCAAAAATGCAAAGGGCCACATCTACCTGATGATGGAGCTAGCTAGTTAGTGCTTGACTACCCAAAATTGATGATCAAGAGACATCGTATAACAGGCAAAGATCAACTCTGATATCAGAACATGCACCACGAAGCAACCTGGAACTCTGTATATGCTGCATGACTCTTTCATACACATGTCTAGTCTCATGCACATGGGGATTGTGGCAAACTGAGTCCATTTTTTTTACTGGCTAATCACAGTTATGTTTTTTTATAACGTCCCTACTTATATACAAACTGCTGTAAAATCAATACATGGGTAAGAGAGTTGGCCACAGCTAGAGAATCTGGATCCACTCTTTTTAGAACTGGGAACATTTATATGTTAATTATTACTCTATTTAATAATTTTTTTTCAAAATCTCCCAGAAACAATATGCCCATCGCTCAATATAAAAGGAGCAGTCACCAGGCTATGAGTTTTTTTTTGCTACATTCCCCTTGAAGCCATGGTATACATGTATATATTACATGTTACTCTATATAATAAATTTTTTTCAGAACCTGGAATGGACATTACTGTATCATTTTGCTTTATAGGTTGCTTGAAGAGAAAACAGGCTCATTTAAGAAGGACTGTTGAGTTTGCCATATTGGGAACGATAACTGTATAAGCGAAACTTATTAATTTGAGTACACTCCCGTGGAGCCCGAGGTGGAGCCGACTCCTGTGGAACCTGTGGAAGAACAGCCGATTCAATGGGAGGAGCAACCAGCACAGTGCAGATGACTAGAGAATGAAGATCAGCCACGATCATATTTTTTGCTCCTTGTGCCAATATACACAATGCTTGGTCACTACCTACTTCACCAATTTCACAAGGTGCAACCCAGGATGCAAGTAAGCTAGCCTCTATATACCACATTAAGAATTCGATGATCAACCAAATAATCACGTCAGAAGATGGCTTTTTGGTATACGGAACATTCAACAAATCATCATTTATGCAATTTAACAACTTTAAAAACTCAAGTAGAATCAACTATGGATAAACGATACCAACACTAGGGGAATAGGGTACTCGTGTGGATTTATACTAGTGGTGAGCGGAAATGGGTCTTCCACTGAGTGCTTTCACAAGATCATTGGGCCATTCAACTCCCCCAACAACCATTTCTAACTGCTGGACTATTCAGGACTATTCGTTGGTTGAGTAATAAAATTGTGTCTTTCAAATAATATTTTTTTATAAAAATTTGTAAATTTGTAAGAACTTGTAAAAACTTGAACAGTAAGAATTGCATGCATAAAGGTATACTATAAAGTGCTATATTGGTTGATTAATTACTATAATATTAGATGATGATGCATTACAATGGCTACATGAAGTAAAAACACCATGACCACGAAGGAAAAAAAATATAAGTTGAGATTTTGTCATTGGTGACCATTGGTATACCGATGATACATTTACATGATTTGAAACTGAGACTGGGGGCAAAGGAACACACCACCTCTTTAACTCCACCTGCCCATAATGACCCGTCGCGGAGTTCACTACTTGCCCACTACACAACCCCACTGTCAACTCTGCCGCCAATGCCAACTACTCCAATTAGGAGTGAGTTTTTACCAATATACTAAATCAGTTTTTATTGCGTATCATAGTGTACAAATATACTTATTCAAACTTTAATTAGGTTGACGAATGCCATGGAGCAAGAGGGTTTTTTTAAGCCTGTTATTTATGTTACAGAAGCTGAAAACAGTAGTGGAAGAATTAAGTAGCAAATGGAAGAGCTCAGTAGTAAAATGGAAGAGCCATTTATCATGGTGGTAAAGCTTCAGGAGGTCTTGCAGGAGTACTCCCTCAAACACAAACAGCCTGTAGATAGCTTTGAGTAAGTGGTCAGTGACCTTATAATATTAACGAATTATAATCACTATGGTTATGACTCGTGGTGTCTTTTTGTTTATAGAGTCGAACAGGACTCAGATAGGTACAGCGGTACTGATGACATCCGGCCTAATGTTTCTATAAGAAATCTCGACGGGAGTGAAGAAGCAAGTGGCCATCAGCAGAAAGCATGCGAAAGAAGAAATCCCTGTTACTCTGATGTAAGTCAACAAATTAAGAAAGGCTGAGGAACTTAGAAATATGTGGAACGAAGAAATGATATCTAAACTTGTCGAAAGAGTTAACAGCTGTGGACATGGCCAATGGGCCAAAATAATGCAGAAATATGATTTTCCACACCCATTTAAAAACACTGTCCTGAAAGATATGGGTCAACTTCGTAAAATATAAAAAAAAATCGAACAGCTACCTCATGGTACTTGGATTATTATTTAAACACTTGATTTAGGGAGCATGCTCCTAACTGCTAACATGGACTTCAATATCGCTTACAAATTAGTCTTTATTATTGTCTTTTTATTATCACTTAATAATTTTAACATTGTTTGCTGTATTATTTAAAATGCTTAAAAAACACTAAGATAAAACAATTTGAATAGGAGCATTAATTTTGTTGGTCTTGAGCGTGGGCGCAGCAAGCGAGGAATACATTAACTAGTTGACGGGTGTGTTAGTTTAAAGCTATCCCACGGATTATTAAACAATAACTACAAGAACTAAATGTTCATATCCCTCGCGAGCATACAGCATGGATTCTTACATTTGCAGACAATAAAGCCAGCCATCAGCAACTTAAAGCAACATTTGCAACAGAAACAAACCATTCAGCAAAATATTTTGGAAAGGAGTGGCTGATTAATTGAATAAACTCGGCAAAGAAAGGGTTAAAAATGCAAACTTTTCTTTTTTATTCAGGGAAGGCTGCCTCAGTGCACAATGACACTGCTTTTCAGCAATGCCATAAATATACACAAAGAAAGAAATAAAAACAAGAACAATTAAAAAAAATAATAATAATAGTCAAACAAAACAATAATAAAAAATTACACTATAATTATTACTAATTAATTTATACAAATTACTAAAAGAAGATAAAGTAGAACAATCATATTGCTCCTCTATAGTAAAAACTTGATCTACCGTAATTTGTCTTAACAGCAGGGATGAACAACCATTTCTTCCTCAAATAGCGTGTATTTCTTAAGAACTCAAGCGTATCATGAAGGTGAGGGGTTGCAAGACCCATAACGGCCTTAAAAACCTGTTTAGCAAGCAACAATTGGCTCCTGGACTCTAAGACGAGGGATTCGATACTATACCACTGAGCTCACCGTATCCTGACGGCCATAGACGATGTACCCCATCTATGCAGAGAACACAACAGCTCCTTAGAAGTAGGAGACCAAACAATACTACAGTATTCTAAGCAAGGCAAAACCAATACCTTGTACAGCTTTGTATAGAGCTGAATCTTGATAGAGATAGCCTAGAAATGGTCAAAATCTTCCTCTTAGCCATCTTGACTACGCGCTCAACTTGTTGTCTCCAAATCATATGTTTCTCAATAAAAACACCGAGGTAACGAACAATATCCACATTCGGCAAGTCATAACCCGCTTTTGAGACAGAAAGGGACTTGGAAATACCCCTTGACTTTCTTGGGGAGGTCACCAACATAGCCACACATATCGTCAAGGGAAATACAATTAGACGTCAAGTTAATCTGGCTTTATTGATACATTGTTGTGATTGAACAGCTAATTACCAAATATACATGCTTAGTAAGTCAAAATCTATAACCAACAACAAACAACAGTCTCTATTTACATGTATACTAACAGAGACCAATGAATACTGTTATACGTACACACACACAACAAAATTCAAAAACAAAACAATAAAGAATGTTCATTAATAGTTAAACCTCATATCCAGGACAGTAGTTCTAAGAATCTGTAATCTTTAATTCTTTGATTTTCGCGTGATATAAAATGCTGGTGCACCGTTATCAGCTGGCCTCTGATGGTATACAATATACATGTACGTTCGGGAAGTTTCAAAACTTAGGACTGCTACCAGTCACATTTAGCTACATGTAGCAGTTAAGAAAGCCATGCAACTGCCTCTGAGGGAAGCAAATGTGTTGTCTCATTTTGACTGCCAATGTGACCTTGTACTATACATGATGGCATTGTGATTCGGTAGACCATGCAGTATGAAGTGTATACATGCACTCGAGTTCCAAACACAGGATCTAAACAGAATATAAATTGAGGTAGATCACGAACTGGATCAGTCACACAATCGAACGTCAACAATGATACATGTACAACAGTCATTGAAAGACATGCCGGATTTCATGGAGGGTGTAGTACAGCAATTGCAAAGTTCCAACTTCTTAAGTGGATTCAAGGAAGGGGTTGGATTTGCACTACGCAAATGTCGAATGTATATGGCCACACAGTCTGATATCACGACTAAGGTATATACATAATCACTTTGCTTCATTAAAAAAAATATTAAATAATATGTAAAATTTTAGTTTAACATAAATTTGTTCAGTATGAGAACACTGGAAAGGCACATGGAGTATTTGGAATCGGTAGAGGGAGAGAAGGGAAATGGTGAACACTACCATTCCACCACTAGGAGAACCAAAAAAAAAAATCAATGAGAGACTAAATGCAAAAATTGAGGAGAAACTAAGCGAAAAAAATTGCAGCAATGTCAACTGCTTCCAACTGTAAGTAGCTATAAAAGACACCTATGAAAAACTCGGACAGACAAATAACAGGGACACCTCCACTTTGGCATGTCCTTTTTGATTGTTAAACAAAATATAAATTGAGGTAGATCACGAACTGGATCAGTCACACAATCGAACGTCAACAATGATACATGTACATGTACAACAGTCATTGAAAGACATGCCGGATTTCATGGAGGGTGTAGTACAGCAATTGCAAAGTTCCAACTTCTTAAGTGGATTCAAGGAAGGGGTTGGATTTGCACTACGCAAATGTCGAATGTATATGGCCACACAGTCTGATATCACGACTAAGGTATATACATAATCACTTTGCTTCATTAAAAAAAATATTAAATAATATGTAAAATTTTAGTTTAACATAAATTTGTTCAGTATGAGAACACTGGAAAGGCACATGGAGTATTTGGAATCGGTAGAGGGAGAGAAGGGAAATGGTGAACACTACCATTCCACCACTAGGAGAACCAAAAAAAAAAATCAATGAGAGACTAAATGCAAAAATTGAGGAGAAACTAAGCGAAAAAAATTGCAGCAATGTCAACTGCTTCAAACTGTAAGTAGCTATAAAAGACAGCTATGAAAAACACGGACTGACAAATAACAGGGACACCTTCACTTTTTGTATGTCCTTTTTGATTGTGGTGGATTGCCCATCAAACATCTTGGATGACAGATTTTGGCATTTTTTATATACATGTACATGTATACCAAGTCCGCTCTTAACAAAGAGTTCCCCAACTTTGAGACCTCCTTGCAATTGCACTTACACAATGCATTGTTACATCGATCTTTTACATTATAACCTAATGAAACTATTGTACATGTATAGCAATTTTATCTGTTAGATATTCTAAATAGTTAAATTCAGTACTAGTGAAGAGCCAATGCAGAGATCAAAGATGAGACATAGAATAGAACAAAAGCGTAATACATGTAAGTAACTTATCATTATGAAAAGTGCAGAGCAGGCCATGCTTGTCCACTACTCCCAAAATATTTGGGAAAATGAAGGATGTGTGGGAGGCAGATTGAACCCAATGATGCTAAATATAGATTAGACAGTTTATGAGATTTCTATGTGACTATAGAATCCCAAGGGAACAATATAGAAACAGAGTGCAAAGCACAAGGTTACTATTGTTCCTGAGGGATTCTATAGGTCCATAGAAACCGAAGTAAACAGTATCTAAGGTATTTAGATTATATTGCTATGGAAACATAATTTTGACAAATAAAATGACTGTAACTAAGCATAACTGACCAGTCACTGTCTCTTTTATGAACTACTATTTAATGAAATTGCAGTGCCATTGGCTAAACTTTGAGAAGTAAGCTACTATTAGTATAGTCTTTGTTTAATAAGTTTTTCTTTTATACCTTATTGTACAGAATTTTAGGTCACTGTATGTTCATTTGTCATCAGAGAGTCTGAATGTGGCTACTTAGCAAAACGAACCTCAACAATGGATTGAAGACTTCATAAGTTTGTCACAATTGAATGGACATCAATTAGGTTATGTAACACCATAATATGCATTTATACTAGCTTAAATCATGTGCCTGAACAAGTAAGAATTTATGGAAATATTAGACAATTTAGCAGTCAAGGTGTAGAAAAAAAATGGTATTGTTTTTACTCAGGTAACAAACATGAACCAAACTTTGATGCACTCGTGACTGAGGGTCGGAAAAGCAAACTGGTTGAAAACCATCCAGATATCATAAGAAATAAGAGAGGTTATATTGCTTTTCCGTATTAAATCAGGTCTTGGCAATGGCTCCATTTTCTTGACAGGTGGTGGTTCCACCATTTTATTGATGCTCTTCATAATCTTCTCAGCTAACTCTTTTCCTATTTCTCCTTTTCTTGATTGCTTTACACTGTCCACTCTAGCTGCCAATGTGGATTTCGATGCAACTAGTTTAGCGAGTTAAGCTCTGAATTTCTCAGGAGAGGATCGCACAAATTCTGAATCATACACAAACCCTGCATGGGGTACAGTGGCAGTCGAAAAACCCGCCACTAGAGCTTCGGCTTTTTCACTAGCTCCAAGCTCCTCAATATTGCATGCTGGCATTCGAGACAGAGCTTTTAATCCTCCTGCTAAACCCATTACTTTGGAAGCTATACTGGCGCCTAATACGGCTGATAAATTTGAAGCGAACTCATTCATCCTCGACTCAATATATTTTAATAAATGTACTTTTTTCTCATTCAGTTCAAGTCCAACACCACATCCATTTCATTTTCCTCCAATGTCTGACCTAGTGTTGTGGAGGGTGTAACTGATAGGATCATAATGGTTGAAGCTGGTATGAAATCTACTCCACCAACCTGAATATCATTCTTCAATATCTTGACTGAGTGTAAATACTCCAGGGGTGATCTTATAATTGTGTCCAGCTCAGGAAATCTCCTTGCATATTTTCCTTGACGTATTTATAAACAGAGAACATCTCACTGACTATGTCCGCCAGGCAGTCGTTAGCTTGTGTAATAACCTCATACTCCACGGAATTTGCTTCAACTGATCCTGCAAAATTCAGTGGTGTTCATGTAATGATCCACCTTCCCTATTATTTCACTTAGCTTTTCACTGTAATTCAGTTGTCCTACACATTTGCGACTCGAACAGAAGATCATCCCAATATCATAAGAGATAAGAGAGGTTATAATCATCGTGACCAGGATTATTGGCAAAACAAAATATATATCAAACCAGGAAAAGAACAGCCAGTGATCGTTATGATGAGTACTAGATTTTGTTTATTATATCAAATATATTGGCAGAAGAAGCAGTAACAGCTGGAACTACTCAGTGATGTGGTTACATGTGATTGTAATGAAGTCAAAGGCATGAAGAAAGAAGCTGTGGTTAAACTGAAAAATTATAGCAGACAGTGAAAGAAAATGGAGAGAAAAAGAAAGAAAAGCAAAATATGAAACAATATGAGTATAACAAATAAAATAATTATTATTAAGGGTGGGCGATACGATACCAAAGTGAATCCCGATACCAAGTATTCGATACTTAAAATTGGTATTGAGTAACAAGACCACACCCACATTATGACGTGATTTTAATTAACTTTATAATTTAATTATAATCATAAGTTAATAATTAAATAATAAAAATAATGCATTAATGCAATCATAATCATACAGCTGCACAATGTTTTAAACTTCAAAGTACAGCTGTGGTAACTTTGGCTCCTCCACTGTGTAAATTGTAAACTAAAATGTCCAAATGTTTAAGACGGTGCGTTGGGACTACTTCAAAAAAGACAATGAATATGCTATTTGTCTAGTGGGGAAGTGTACAGCTAAGATTAAGCATTCAGGAAATACCAGCAACTTAATAAAACCTCTTAAAGCTAGCCATCCGGACGAACGTCAGAAGTGCATTCCTCAGCAAAGCAGTCACAAAAAAAGCAAAGCAAGACTCCAGCTCTGGCCCTTCAACACAGATCACTCTGCTTGAATCCATGTCAATGCATAGAAAGTACCCAAGGGAGTCTGTAAGAAGCAAGAGCATAGACTATGCACTAATCGAGATGATCGCCCAAGATATGCAACCATCGAGTTGTGTTCAAGACAAAGGCTTCATCAATGAAAGCACTAAAGTGCTGAACCCTCGCGGTTATGCATGTATATACATTTGATCGGATACAAATGTGATTTGACATCACACTGTTTCTTACACACCAGTTGATCTTAGTCTGTAAAGTCCAGCACACACCTACACACACTGCACTTCACAGTATAACGAAGCATATACACTATAAAATCTTCTAAAAGTAAGAATTCCTCAGACTTAAACAACCAACTGAACTAACTAAAAACTTACAAGCATGAAGTAAACTTGTAGAGTAGACCATCATTTCA
>JAYJLX010050758.1:0-11518 GCA_036873525.1 Chalinula nematifera | reverse complement strand
AGTGGATATTGGGGCAAAAAGGAGTGGCTCCTACTTTGCATTACCTTGACGACTTCATCCTAGTGGCTCCAACCATTGAGGTGGCAAGCATCTTAAAAACATCTTTGGTCGCAGAGTGGGATTCCTTAGGTTTTCCCTCGGAGCCGTCCAAACAAGAAGGCGCCCCATTATCACCTTCCTGGGCATTGAAATAGATACGATAGCGTTGCAGCTACGATTACCGTAGGATAAGCTGGAGAGACTGAAGGAGTTATTGGATGTGGTTATGGGAAGGAGGGCTATCACGAAACGAGAGCTCCAGAGTATGGTGGAGCTCCTACAACATGCCTCAGTGGTGGTTAGGCCCGGGCGAGCTTTTATGAGGCGGCTGCATGGTGCCTTGGGTGGAAAGGTAAGTGACTTCCGTCCTATGCATTTTGTCTGACTGAATGAGGCTATGAGAGCAGATATCATAAGGCGGCAAACATTCGTAGAGCAGTGGATTGGGATCGCCCTATTGTGGACTTTGCCAAGAGGACGGGTTCCTAACCTACAAGATGTTGTCTGATGCGTTGGGTCGATGGGGGTGCGGCGACCATTGGCTGCCGCATTGGCTCATCATGGAGTGGACGCCGATCCTCCAGTATGCCTCTATCCAGGTGAAAGAATGGATCCCAGTGGTGCTAGCAGCAGCTTTGTTTGGTAAACACTGGAAAGGGACGGTGCTTATGGTAAGATTTGTGGTGGACAATGCAGCAGTGGTCCAACTCCTCCATGCGGGGTATAGTCGGGATGCCCATCTGATATGCACCTGATATGCATTCTAGTTTTCCTAGCCTGCCATTTCCAGTTCTGGTGGGTAGCACAGCACATACCAGGGGTGGATAATATTTTAGCCGACGCTATATCTCTGAATCATTTGAGTTTGTTCCCATCACAGGGCTGCCCCACACCAGGACCCTCTGCCATTGTCCCAGCTCCGCTGAGGGAGCTTCTATCTCAGGCCATAACTTGGACCTCCACCAGCTGGATACAACTGTTCAAAGATACTTTGCAACAGCTTTAACCTCGGCAACCCATAAGACTTATCAAGCAGCGGAAACAAAGTATATGAAGTTTTGTGTTCAATTTAATTTAAAACCATTCCCTATTTCAGAAGCCATAATGTGTTATTTTGTTGCATGCATGGGCCAGGAGGGCCTGGCTTGGGGTACCATAAAAACATATTTGTCAGGGGTGCAGCAGGTCCAGGTAGCCCAAGGATGGGGAGAGCCACATCTCCAAACCATGCCCCAGCTCCAGCAGGTACTGAGGGCAGTAAGGGTGAAGCAAGGGAAAGTTGGACGCACCCCTCGACCCCGCTTACCGATCACCTCCCGGATCTTGGCAAGCATGAAGGCGGAGTGGGATGCCGAGGGGGACTTGTGGAGGCCAGTAATGATGTGGGCCGTGTCGGCAATGGCCTTCTTTTCCTTTTGCCGGTTGAGTGAGTTGACCGTGGCATCAGGACAATCATTCAATCCCAGAGGAGCATCTCACGTTGGAGGACTTGGCTGTGGACAACCGGTCGACTCCTACCATTGTGGCACTTCAGCTGAAGAAGACGAAGACAGATCCCTTTATGAAAGGGGTGCGAGTGACTGCGGGCCGAACCAAGAAGGAAATTTGTTCAGTGGAAGCAATGATGGTTTACTTGCGGCGAAGAGCGTCTCGTCCAGGACCTCTGTTTACGTGGGAAGATGGGTAACCCCTAACAAGAGATCAATTTGTAGGTTTGGAGGGTTTTGAAGGTTTGTAGGTTCGGAGGGTTTTGAAGAAGGCTGATCTTCCTGCAGATTAGTTTGCTGGTCACAGCTTTCGTATTGGTGCAGCGACCACAGCGGCTACCATGGGAGTGGAAGCTCTGATTCAAACATTGGGAGATGGAGAAGTTCGGCATATTTGGTCTATGTCAGACTAGACCCTAGTAAACTGGCGGCGGTGTCAGGGATTCTGGTCCAGTCTAAAAGGGGGGGGGTATAGGGAATATTACTTAGGATCATAGACTTCAGGCAAATTTATATAGCTCAATAGTATCATCAGGAGGCCAACATGGGTTCGATTATTACAAGTGATAAGGGTGGATGATTGTTCATGGTTGCCCTAGAGGAGCTGTGAGCCAGGTACATACATGTCAATCAAAGGTCACTATTTTCAAGTGTGCTGTGTGCAATGTTATGTCTTGTTATCCAGTGTGGATATGTCAGTCCTACGGCATGAACTACAGTGCTATTTGTGTTATAATGCTACTGTATATGTGTTCTGATGAGGCGGTGGGTGATGGTGGCGCCCGGTGGGTGGCCGGGGTGGAGATGCAGTCAGTAGGCTGCATGGCTATATCATCATCGCCACTTCAGTGATTTCACTCATGATTACAGGTAAAATAAGCAAGTCACTGATTTGTTAAGTTGTAAAATTTCTCTCCTTTCTTGCGCAACTTTTATACTTTAGTCACTTCCAAATTGATGCTGGGCCGGCGGTGTTCACCCGCGTTTCATTGGAGACTGCATGTCTCTGTCCCCAGCTGTGCCTGCTTGACTTGTGCATGGCACATTACATAAGCCCTTGCATTGTGATCGTCAGCCCATTTTTTTTTAATTGTCTACCAGATATCTGCAGACTGCCAGTATATAAAAATTGTGCCTTTTTTTTTGTTTATAATAAATATTACAATAAAACTTACTTTTAATGTATTTCTGAAGAATTAGTCATTTTTTTCATTAAACCATTTGCCACATAAATATGAAGCATTTTGGCGATGGTTTAGTGGTTTATGGTCCCATTGATCAATCGCTAAATTACCTAGTTTGGCGGCCATATGCTTGAGTTCAAAATTCAAAAATTGCCACCATGTTTGTGCCCTGGGCATCCGCTTTTATACGCGCATGAACGACATAAATGCCTACTATGTATCCTGCAACTTCTCTTTTAAGGTTGAAGGATACAGGTAATCTTGCATATAGCTCCTTGTTGCATTGTCTGCACTCTGCCCGGACCTGCCTCTCCCAGCATATCCTCTTCTGCTATAGGCAGGATGATAGGCTTGTATGCAGTTAAGTAAACCCAACAAATTTATGTGCAGTTAGTTAGTAACAACTTCTTTGCTGCCGTTTTTGTCCCATTTTCACCCGTCTTCTCGATCATGAGAAAAGTTTGAAAATGTGCTCTGGGCACTTGATTTAAACTCTGCAAGATGTGCTTTGATGTACCAATTAAGCTTTTGAGTACATTTTTGTGTTCCTTGTGAAAAATATCCCAAGGCATTTTTTTTTTAATTTTGTCCATATCTGTCCTAGAATTTTTTTTATAAATATCTGAAGTTTAGCGTTAGGCAACATGGTGTCGAACTTCACAACTCTGTATCAGTCTTGCTTCCTGATGTGAGGTTTAGAGCCGGAACTTTCACTGAGTGTTAAGAATGGCAGGGCCGACAGATGCTGCTATTCAAAATTGCTTCGTCTCTGTGTTTTAAACAAAATCAATGGTTTAGCTATACTAATGGCTGCTTGCTATGACCACACCTTTCTTCTTCAACGTTAATTTGCTTTTTAATTAACCTAAAATGATTAGTCTTTGCTTTGATGAGACAGTGGGCAGTCATTACATTGATGATTATCAGTTGAAAGCTTTGTTGCATGGTAGTTTGCCAGGTAAATTTGTGTAATGCGAGGGATATGTACATTTAGTATTTTTATAATCCTTTGATGTCCCCTCTGGCACTGTTACAATTATAAGCCAATCAAAATAGAACAAATCCTGTATTTCGCCAATTAAACCCAAGCTCAAATAAATGCCTTTGCCAAAACAAACACCTGTAGGAATAAACACCTGGGTTCAAAAAACGCCTGGGTGTGGCAATAATCAGGTGGTCCCACCCCTTTTCCTACATGTACTAATAATATACTTAGGAGAATCAATTAATGTCAGGCTCAAACACCTGTCTGAACTCTTAAATAAATACCTAGCTTGGAAGCCTCTGAATTTTATAACTAAATTGGGTAGCTTTGAAAATCACACACAATAGAGGAAGGAGGTGAGCGTACGGAGGAGGAAGTTTGGACAATGGCAGATAGTTCGAGCGTTGAGTTCAAGAGTCACTGTCAGATTTTGACAACATTTTCTTCGATTTTTTTTTTATCAAGACGGGTGGCAACAAAGAAGACTAAAGCAGTATTCAGAAATTAGTTGCTAAGGGAATACTTGAGAAATACTTGGACAATCACGGTACAAGTCGAGAGAGTGCTGATCGAGTCGGCGCGGTTGAACACGGCAGAACGAAAGACGAGTAACTGACTCTTTGTAAAGCAAAAGAACAGCTTAGCTTTAGTCAGTTTATTCTTTCTTTTTGTTGCTTTTCTAAACTTCTGTATTGCTTAAACTACGCTATATGATTAATTGTTAATAACATGGTTTCTCGTGCGTTTCGAGAAATAACTGCACTCACCTTGTTTGTTGAAGCATAAATTGCACTTGGCTACGCCTCGTGCAATTACTCATGCTTCAACAAACAGCGGCTCGTGCAATTATTTCCCGAATTGCACTCGAATCCATGTTATTACTATTACTAATTATGACAGTAAATCGAGTTGACACAATCAATTATAATTTATAACAACTACTTACAAACACAGTAGTGGGAGCTCCTGGTAGTTCAAGGGATATGACTATTTTGGTGAGGGCGTCAGTGTGACCGGGAGGGCGTGTTATGTCAGTTGATCTCCAATGGGATCGAGCCTTAGTATTTTGAAATGATACCATGCAGTTTCAAGATCTGCATAAGAAAACCAGAAAAAAATGAAGCAAAACAATATGGCAATAGTTCTACCAGTACAGTTATTATCATAATAAGTGGTTGTAGTGTTGGTTAACCTGAGATACACTGCCTTCTTTAATAATGGTAAGGAGGGATGAGAGTATAGTGAGATAATATGGTAGGGAGTCATCAGGTATAATAGACATGGCTTACTAGACATTGAAGGAGAAATAATACACAATACATTAGAGGGTATGATGCTTTGCCTAAACAATGAATAATACCACAACACCTGGAGTGTATACACACGTACTTAGTAATGTGAATGTAGGTAATTTACACAATGAACTATTTAAACGTGAAGGCTGAGTATAAAAGGGCGTGACCTGCACACTTTTACTAACTAGTGTCATGGCCACACTTTGTTTTCTTTTTTTCAAAAGAAGTCTTATTATAATAGTATTGTAGTCATAATAAAAATTGCATAAACCATGATTGATCCTAATCCTCCCCTGCGATAATGAGCTTACATATCACTTACAGTAACAAAATGTGCTGTTCTTCTAGCTCATCGTCCCTAGCAATTGTCTCCCGTAAAAGAATAAAGTTACTGCCTTTATTAGTCTTTGAGAACAAGACTGTACTGACAGATACTGACTGCGCCATGTCATTGGAAAAAACCACACCCATTACATTGAGCCACGTGTACCCACGTGCTTGTAGTAGTCTCTCTAGTCATAGCTAGTCATAGCTAGTCGGGTCTCTGTAAGTATCAAAAGAATCAAAATTACTCGAAATCAACAGAATCAACAATCATTCTAAAGGTACGTAGAAAAAACGCACACACATTTACAAACCTATGAAGTACAAGCAACCAGGAAGGTTCTTGGCAGGGGACTAAGTGAAGTCTTAGGCAGTCTCTGGGGACCCCGGTCCCCTTTAGAGTAGAAGGGTCTGGTGACATCTGTACACAATATTGTAGTACTAAAAGGATTGTTAATGTATCATTAAAATTAATGCAAAGCAATACTATGTGTAAGAAGTAAGGCGTCCCGCCTGTATTGCTTAACAATAGTGTGTATAGCTGTACATGATTCCAGCAATGAACATTCATGAGGCTTGATTCCAATCGGTATTAAGTGTGGGTAGTGAAATTGCATCATCAAATCGTCACGATGACGAAAAATAAGCCGGAAACCATGCCTACTTGTGGGATAGAAAAAGCATTCAATTTGTGTTTAGAAGCAGTTTACTGAGCGACTGTTCACAATGAGCAGCTATAAATAAAGCTATATATACAGCTTACCTTCAGTATGCACATTGTAGAGAATCTATGCAAGTTGAACTTCAGTAGACAGGTTTCCAGTTCTCCAACTTCTGGGATGGTCATTTCTGAGAAAATCAAACCATTGGTTGTGCAATCCAAGCTGCATACATAAGTTTACATTACTTTCTAACAGAATTGTAATTCATAGCTTTCTGAAAGTTTTTTATTATCGAGAAAAGCAAGATAAAACGAGCTTACTATTTTGTATCCCACAAGTAGGCGTGGTTTTCGTCATCATGACAATTTGATGATGCGCATTTTACTACCCACGTTCAATTAATGCCTTATGAATATTCATTGCTGGAATCATGTATATTTCCTCTTAAGGCGGATTCACACTGTAAACAAATTACACAGCAAGAGTACGAATAGTTAACGTAACATAAGAATAGAACCAAGTTCTATTCTTATGTTACCTTAACTATTTGTACTTTTGCTGTGTATTTTGCTTACGTTATGTTATGTTAATTTTACAGTGTGAATTAGCCTGTAGTCACTATGCTGTGGGGATGTGACCATATTTTATCGTATTGTATATGTGTGTCATCACATGTGTTGTCAGTATGTATGACATTGAGTGCTGGTGGGAAAGTAATGTACACTATAATGATATTCATTGACATCTATAATAGCCGCAATATCTGACAGCCAATTTAGCAGAAGTCAAGATGCAACACCGTCAAGATGAAGTCTTCCCATGCATCAATAATGGTTACTGAGTTTCTACTTGCTTATTGTGATCAAAATTTTCGGTTCAATAATTTTCGTCATTTCAGCTGCTGACAAAAATATTTAGTCACGAAAATAAAGCGATTTACGGTATATTATGATTATATATAATTATGTATGCATAGATGCCACAGGATGGCCTATTTATGAGACAAGTTAGATCCAAAGCTGCTGCCCGTAATGGCCGCTGTCCCCCACAACCTGTGCCTCAACCACTCCCTTCCCCTCTCCCTGTTGATATCTCTAATGCCTTTGATAGATTATTTGAACTAGGAAACCAATTAGTGAATTCAACTACTTTAGTGAGCTAGTACTAAAGGGAGGGAGGGAGGAGCACTAAATAGAATCATTTTGTACAGTGTATAATGCCTATAGTATACTTATGGGTGTAACATACATGGGGAAGACAATATGGACAACGATGTACAAAGACAAAAAAGACCCCAAAGCCAGCCCCCTCCCGATGGATATACAATCTATAGAATTTGGAGTGTTTCTAAAATATTTCCCACATGTTCTTATTTGTAGTTACATTATTGCATTATTAACTATTATTACTATCATGATGTAGGTTTTAATGCTTTACCGTTTATATCAAGATGGAATGATTGACTCGTTGGATGATCCTCTCATAAAATATGCTCCTGCGGGAATTCAATGATGCAGATCAATGTATGTAAATGATATATACTGTTGTTGTCATATGGAAGCCATAGAGATCGAAGCATTTGTACTGTGGTGATAACAATGTGAATACTGATAACCCCATGGGATAATCTTGGATGATTAACACTATTAACTTTTCACACTTATTGCATGTATGGCTTGCAACAGGACAAACCACATATCGCACATTCGCACCCTACTGTGTCTATCTGTAAACACATTCTAGTGATATTCCAGAGGAGGTAGGACATGCACAATTACGAAACTTTAACCACTAATTGTGAATTTTTAATTGCATTCTTCTACACTCATGTGATTAGATCACATGAGCATAAAAGAATGCAATTAAAAATTCACAATTGTCCTACCTCCTCTGGTGATAATTAATTAATCCCTTGGGCTCATACCTTCGGAATTAATTAAATATCACTTCGTAGCAAGTTTGGCCTGAGTATTTTATGCCCAGCATAATACAAGTGCATAGGCATACAAAAGCTTTGAGCATAATGCCAGCATAATCACTGCATTTTCATGACTTCGACAATAAAAAAGAATAAATTTGAGTTTTTCATTCATTGTTAATCTTGATTAGACAATTATGGTGATTTATGTTTGTGAGAAAAATTATAGGCAAGATGCATGAGGTAAAGAAATGCCAAAAGGCAATTAGTATAGCTTATTATATATAATCATGATTAACTAAGCATGGTTTTATAGCTTTAATGATTGAGTGAGAAGTGAAATATGAACGGGATCTATACGAGCTGGGTGTTGCAACAGAGAAAGTGGGGCCATAATTGGAGCAAAGAAGGATGGTATATATGGTTAACGATGCACTCATGTGACCACTGATGCAACTTGAACAAAAAGGCAGCAAGAACTCCTACACTTTTATTATTATTACTAATAACTAATTTTATATAATGGTATTAATAATATAACTTTGTTTCTAGTTTTACGCAACAATAGCTGCTTGGCCATATGGGCCGTGTGTCAAATAATAGTCTGACATTATTTTCATCCCGGATATGGATATAGCCAGCTATAAACCCTTAAGAATTCCGATACATGAAATTTATTTGAGCTAAAATTTATTTCCATGCATGAAGTCTGAATTGTATTCATTAATTCAGTTTATCATAATTGAACAATATTCACAAGCTGATTGTTCAAGTTAAATGACCTTAGTACTATAATAGTGATGACATATGGCTCCGCTATATAACAACAAAGTGGGGCCACTACCACTGCCCACTGACATTGTTGACCAAAATGAATATCGTTGACTCGTAGTAGTGCAGCTACAAGCTGTGTGATGTGAGCATATAATTATAATCTACTCTCATGGTTCTGCTTATATAATCTAAGATGTGGATGCATGCACTTGATGACATATACCGCTATACTGTGACCTTAATGGTGCACAGTATAGCTGGCACTATACAGCAATTTGGTTTCCGCATGAGGCTGGCATCAGACATTTTTCTGTATACATGACTACTGCTCAGTAGGCACTGAACAGAACTATAATACTTCATGCGGCACTATATTGTCAGCAGTATTATGTTGTCTGAGTGCATGCACATGTGCCTGACTATGCCGATCCATCGAGGTGTCGGTTCAAGTTCTGCATCAGTCCACATCCGGCATGCATACAGGTTGACATCAGTATTGTGAAACAATCACTACACAACAATCAATTCACACTATATGGCACTACGATAATTAGATCTATAGCTATACAAAATAAATTATGAATATGAAATAAACTTAAGGTCAAACGTATAACTTATTATATAAGCGGGTGAAACGATTTTAACTGTTTAGATCTATTGTTCAGCTATATAGATCTATTTATAACGCACACAATATTATGGGCTCAGGCTGTTCGAAACTTCTTGAGCTTGTCAAGTTCTTTTGGACTGGTATTGCCTCGAGGCATCGTACAGATTTTGGTAGTACTCCTTATACTGGCCTCTGGCCTGCCTCAACACCCTGGCATTCTCCTGGTATCTTTTGACGGTCTCAACAATGTCGTAAACATTCAGAGCCGCATCGACAACGGAAAGTACAATAATGAGACCATCAGTGCACTTTCCCACAGCATCCATGTTCTCAAATACTGAAGGTTCAGATTCTTCTGGAGGAATGCTCTTGGCTTCTGTTGCTGCCTCTTTAAGGGCTTCATAAGTAACGTCCAGCATTCCATGCCAGACTTGATAGGTGAAATGCCAGGTCATCTGTTGCCCGGCAGCGTTAAGTCCGGACTTGGCCATGTTATCAAGGGCTTCCTTCATTGCAGGTGCCCTGTGGTCATCTTTCAAAGTGAACTCGTCGAGAATATCGTATATCTTGCTAATATTGGCGTCGTCTTTGGTCAGCCTGGCAATTTCAGTGTATTTTCTGAAATTGGCCAAAGTCACACCACCGCTTGCATGCCGGTCTATATAGTCCATGAAGTTGTAAAGGTAGCTACGGGCGGTTTGAGCAGTCACACCAGCTGGGGAACTCGCCTTGAAGTAAGTGTTGTTCTTCTTGAAGAAGTCACCGTACAGTTTTGTACTACCATCAACTTTGTCTCCTATATCCGTATCGGCGCTGGCTAGGTGATTGTTGAGGTCTTCTTCTTTCTTCTTGATCGCATATTCAAGAGCCTTGTCTATTACTTCAAGTGCAGCAAAAGCAGCCATACTGAGGCCGAATGACCAAATGGCGGCAACAGCAGCTGCATCCTCAGCCAGTTTAACCGACTCATCTGCAATCTCCTCCTCCTCGAGTTGCTTGGCCAACTTATCGATGGTGTCAAAAACCCCATCTACAGCGTTGTTGGCGGTGGTCATGATGTCCGATTTGCCAATCGCAATGAACTGTGCACGTTCGCCTATCATGTTGTTGATAACGTCATCGGTGGCATTCTCTAAGCCAGCGATATAGTTGAGGTACTTGATCATATCGGTACTCATTGTGGCGGTTCTTGTTCGACTGAGGTATGTTCGAGGCCGGGGGTAGAAATGAAGTTATTGGCGCTGGGTTATTGGGTTATATTTAGGGCTGAGCAGGGTTGCCAGTTTTAATGCTATATTTAGCATTTTTTTGACCTGTCTTTAGCATCAATTTCGCTTATGCCTTGTCAGCCATGTTTACTATGGTTATAATAAAGTTATAAATAAATTATTTCAAAATTTTTGAGGATTTTGCAATCAATTTTTGTTACATGACTTAAATTTTTTATACTTCTCTTGCTTTTTTATGCATTTTTTTTAACAAAAAAAAAATCTAGCATTATTTTATACACTTGTGGGCCACCGTAATTTTAGCATTATTTTTTTTGAATAGCATTTTTTGATGACGTAATCTGGCAACACTGGGGCTGAGCCTATTATGCTTTTATTTTTACCCCGCTATTATTCTATTCAGCATGTCTCAATTTATCCACCTATTATGCTCAGAGCCTCACCTATTAGGCTCAGTTTAACCTATTATAGTAAAGTTGCAATGCCAAAAAAGCAAAATCAAACTGGACCAGCTGTTTCATTGCCAACTAATGATTTTAAATTCTATAGTGAACCAGAATCAGAACTGTTTCTTCTGTTTATTTCAAATATTCTCCATTTCACACCCATTATTCTGGAATAATTCTTGATACTGGCTACCTATTATTCTAAAAGTTATGCTGGCATAATATAGCTCAGGCCTATATATTGGTAAAAACATAGATATTAAGCGGCCTATAGCGCGCATGTGCTGAGTCAGCCCCTCCCACTATATACTAGCTATGCGGTGCCACCATCTGGTTAGTCTGGTGTAACCGCCCACTTTTACTTGCAGAAAGTGGTCTGGGGACACTGACACGTATTCCAAAACGGTTCTGCTTAAATGTTAATTATAAGGCAACATGTGTATGCTTGATTACGTGCCTGCAGAAATAATTAACATTCCTGAGCAGAACCGTTTTGGAATATGTGTGTTCCCAGACCACTTTCTGCAAGTAAAAGTGGGTGGTTACATCAGACTAGTATGCAGTG
>JAYJLX010050748.1:0-11519 GCA_036873525.1 Chalinula nematifera | reverse complement strand
AATTAGATAGTAATGGAGATTTAGACATGTCATCTGTTACTTTTCCAACGGAGCCTAGTTAATTATGAGTACATTAAAAGTTGGAGCAATAAGAGGAGTATCAGCATCATCGGATGCGATAACAGTAGCAAGTGATGGGACTTGCACAGCTAATGTTTCTAATAAACCTAATCGTAATCTAATAATTAACGGAGCTATGCAAGTGGCTCAACGTGGTACGTCAGTTGCTTGGTCAGGTAATGGTTATTTAACTTGTGACAGGTGGCATCATACTATTAATAATAGTGATGGTAGATTTACTTCAAAACAAACAGCAGACTCTCCTGATGGATTAGGTGGTAAATGTTTAGAGCTAGACGTTACAACTGCTGATACTTCTATAGCATCAAATGAACATTCAATATTGCAATATAGATTTGAGGGTCAAGATGTCCAACAGTTAGCAAAAGGTACTGCTGGAGCTAAAAAATTTACTGTTTCTTTTTATGTAAAAGGTAATGGTAATGCTACTTATATGTGTGAATTTTTTGACCGAACAAATACAAGACTTATTCGTCAACAATTTTCAGTTACTTCTAGTTGGTCAAGAGTTATTTTAACTTTTAATAATGAGACATCTAATGGAACTATAAATAATGACAATTCACACGAATTTGATATGCAAATATGGCTTCATGCTGGATCTGATTTTACAAGTGGAAGTTATACAGCTAATACATGGTCAGGACAAACTAACGCTAATAGAGCAGTTGGTATAAGTTCTTTGTTTTCAAGTACAGATAATTTTTTTAAAATTACAGGAGTTCAATTAGAAGTAGGTGAACATGCAACAGATTTTGAGCATAGAACATTTGCTGAAGAGGAAGAGAGATGTTTAAGATATTATCAAGATTTAGGTATTTCAAAAGTCTTTGGAGGTTTTAGTGATGGAAATACTACAAGTAGACTATCTTTGAATTTTATGTTTATAAAACCAATGAGAGATGCCCCAACTAAAACTTTCACAAACAGCACAACTGGTTCAAGTATTTCAGATAGAACTACTAGATATTCAGTAGGTATGGTGTTTAATACCACTAATAGTAGAGGGGGAACTGGTCATATTGTTGATATTAGATTAGATAGTGAATTATAATTGAAACATGATTAAAAAAGTAATTAAAAAAGAAAATTTTGATGATGAGGATTTTACTTACGACCTTATCTACGAAGATGGAACTACTTGGTCAGTACCAAATGCAGCAGGTAATAGACATTATAAAGAAATACAAGAATGGGTAGCGGAAGGAAATACTATAGAAACTGCTAATTAAACTGGTTAGTTTTTACATTTAGGGTAAAATAAAAATAAGAGATTTTTTTTAAAAAAATGCAAAAAATTTTTAATGCAATAGCTGTTGCTTCGGGTGTAGTTTCTTTGACTGTTGTAGGAGCTGGATTAGGTATTTATTTAAATAAAGATGCAATCATCAATAACATAAAAGAAAAGGCGTTAGAAGCGGTTACAGGCAGCTTAGGAGATACTTTAGGAGATTCTTTACCTATACCTGATACAACTGGTGGTGTTATTCCTGAACTACCTAAAAGTCCATTTTAAAATTGTCTGAAATAAATCAAATAAATATAAATAAATTAGAAATAATTCCTATTAATAGTTATATTCATACGCCTATACAATCTATACCTTTCAGTCCTCCTGTAACTTTAACTATTGGCAATCCAATAATACAAGTTCCAGGTTGTGTTGTATTTAACCCTGCTAATGAAAAATCAATAAAATTAGTAACCGAAGATGACAGAGGTAATAAAACTTTATGTGATGGAACTGTGCCCTATTTTTTTCCTATGGATTATGTTCCTGAAGATTTAATTTATGTACAAGATGCAGTTGCACCTAATGTAACCTCAGCTCCAGAATTAGAAACTCCTGAACCTAATTTAGATAATATTCCTCCACCAAAAAAAGAAGTTGAATGCCCTGCTCCAAATCAACCAAGAGTTGGAGATCTGACACGTAATGGAGAAGAGAAAGTTATAGGTCATGAACTTAGTGCTGACAAAAAAACTTGCATAGTTTTATATGAACCAACCACCCCAGCTGATAAATATTTACCAAATACATCTCAAGTTAGTACAACAGCAGCAATTGCTGTAGTAGCAACAGCTTCAGCAGCAGCAACACCCTTATTATTAAGATTAATACGTCCATTATTAAAGCAATTATTTAAAAAAATTCAGGCTTTATTTGGTAAAAAACAAGGAGAAAAATTTAAAGGATTGAAAAGAAAGAAAAAACTTATTTCGGAATCTCGTGCTGATGATTAGGAATAACTCCATGAGGATTTGCAACTACGATATCTGCACAAATTTGAGCAGCTGGACTTGAGGGATGAAAGGTCACCCCAAGCCTTTTCTGCTCGGCACAATGCTTTAATCTAGCCATTTCGAAGTCTAATCTTTTATTGGCTATTAATTGTTTATTTAATTCATTTTGAGTATTCGCAGCAGCCAAACAACCCTCGTTGTGACGTTTATCTAAGGGTATGGTTATATTCATACTGATACCCCATCCAATACTGTGATTAGTTTTCTGTCCTGTTCTAGTAGGCTTGTAATAAAGTACACTCCCAGGATTGTCTAATACCCCATCGTTATTGGTATCTGAGTTGTCAAATACTGGGTCTAAATAGCTTTCCTCATAAGGTTCTTTCCATGAATCTTGTAATGTAGCAAAGGGAGTAATACTAAGAGTTGCTCCCTGACATGACACCCCATTTCCGTGAGTATTAGTTATATATGGTCCCGATAGATTTTGTACAGCCAAATTGGATACGGAACCACTGGAATTTGCCACTGGATTTGCCGTTGCGGACACCCCTCCCACTTCGTTTGCATAGATGGGAGTACTAAATATATTTAAAGCTAATAGTAAATATTTTACTGACTGAAGGTTGAAACCGTGTCTGTGACTGAAGTTATCTCTGTTGTTCTTTGTATTATTGTCTGAGATTTTAATCCTGGCTGACTGAGAGTCGTAGTCAGTTGCCACGGCTTGCTTGAATCCGTCACCGTGAAGTTTGGCATGTTGGTTGTATCTAGATTTGTCCACGTCGAATTTACACCATTTACTGACTGTGTAACACTCTGAGCTGGAGGAACCAAGCTACTTGCATCTGTACTAATGTTATTACCAGTTACGGTATATTGCCACCCAGTCTGATAATCAATGACATTTATGGTTTCTGTGACCGTAGAAGTAGTCTCTGTATGACTCGTAAGACTACCAGTCTGAAAGTTGGGAACGACTGGTACGGCTTCTACAGACGCACTCAACGAACTTAATACGACCACAGGTATCACACTTTTCAGGATCTTTATCATCTTCTTTTTCTTTGATTGCAAAAGCATGATCCTTTAACTTCATCTGATAGTGATCTCACTTACAAATTGACCTGTTGCACTAGTACCTGCCCCTCCACCTGTTAGTGTAATTGTTGAACTTGAGTCGATTGTACCTGCTAATGTGCCTGCAGTTCCTGCTGCGGTTGAGGTCTGACTAGATAATGGACTTACTGCACCAACACTAGGAGCAGAACTTACTATGGCATCTCCTTGAGTAAAGCTTTGAGAGAATGAGAAGCTTTCTCCAGCTGTAGCTTGAACTGCTGATAATGTAGGAATTGCTCCAACTCCTGATGAAATTGTCAAAGATCCGATAGAGTTTGTAGCTGATCCACCTTCAGGTGTGTACTGAGTTGTCACATTGTTTCCTGAAACGCTATATGAAGTTCCTACTCTTTCAACATTAGTTGCTGCAGCATTGACTTGTAGCTGTACACTACTTGATAATTTATGAGTGATATCTGCCTTTGCTGCTGGTGCAAATATCAATATCAACAAAGGGAGAAATTTTCTCATCTTTCTATACTTATTGTTTGCTATACATAAGTTTACATGAGCGAAACTTAGTATGTAATCGGATTATAAAATGACTGAAAATTTAAAAGAGTCTTCTAAATCACAGCAGAAGAAAAATGTTTTCGCAAAGATTAAAGAAAACATAGATGATAAAGATGAGCAATTAGCCTTTATCTCAGTCGTGGTAAGGCTTGTCGTGATTGCCTGGAGCGGATTTATCGTCAGCCTTAACTACATATCTATCCCAGGATATAGTAATGAACCCAAGGATATTACATTTCCAGCTTCGATCCTGACAGCTACGCTCAGTTCCTTTGGTGTAGATGCATCACGAGGTAAGAGTCAAAAAGCTAAAGATTCAGCTAGTAAATCAGATGCAGTTCATACTCAGATTTTACGTATAGAACAAGCTCCAATCAAAGTTATTACCGATAATACTAACAAGTGACATGTACTACAAACAGAGAAGAAACTGGGGAGTAATAGCTTTAGTAAGCATTTTAGGAATATCTAATCTTTCTTTGATGAATACTTTAGTCTCTCAAAAGTTTAAAAGTCCTTTTCCAAATTTAAATTTACCAGTAGGACCTTATACAAGTTATAGAGTCGTTACTTCAGAAAAGGGATATAGTATTAGCTACAAAGCTAATGATCCGAAAATTCTTGCAAGAACTAAATTAGTTGATGAAGAAAAAGGATTATTTAAAAAAGATTCTAAATTAAGTTTGAGAGAAACCTATACTATGAATAGTGAAGTATCTTCAGGACAATCAGAAGGTTCTGTGATGACTGATAAGGATATAGCTTGCATAAAGGTAGAGGGAAGTGGAAATGCTACTGGAAGGGTCGTAGGAGCCTCTGTAGGCGTTAAAGCAGCTCCTGTGGTTAGTAACATACCAATTGTTGGATGGTTAGCAGCTGGCCTTGTTACAATGTTTGCTCAAGATAAAGCATCTGAAATAGGTGGAGATATAGCTAAAAATTATAACGACTGCTAGTAGCTAGATAAAATTTAGGAAGCTATACTCAAATTAATAGAATATTTACTATGTCTTGCAAAGTTTCTTTAGAAAAATTAGATGACACAATGAAGCAGCTTGTTGAACAACAAAGTGGCTTAGCTAATGATATAAAACTAAAAGATTCAGCACTTGCACAAACTAAAGAATCTTATATGAAAGTGTTAGGAGCTATTGAAATAGTTCAGTTTCTAAAAGATAGTATTTCGCATCCACCTGAAGAAGAGAAAACAGGTAATGTAGATTTAGAGACAAATGTAGAAGAGGTTACATGAGATGTTATCGGAGATGAATCAAGAAAGATATAAAGCTCTTAGATTGTTAGCCGATCATATTCGAACCCCATCCCGTGATTTATCTTTAAATGCAATATTCAATGATGTAAAAGATGAAGACTTAAAGTGGGTGACTGAAAAAATTCATTATTATTTATTAAGATTGTTAGAAGAATCAGACTGTGAGATAGAAGAAGAGATTGAGTTAGTTCCATTAATGGAATAAAAGATACATTTGTGCAAGTTTATGCAGCATAGAGTTTTCTCAAAGCTGCATAATATATGATTAATTGCGAGCAAGATTTACTAGTCAACCTAATTGAATTATCTCCTCGCAATGCTCGACGAAAATTTAGACAGTCAATATTTGAGTCATGGGAATGGAAGTGTGCATATTGTGATAAAGATTTAGATGAGAAGTCTGCAACTATAGACCACATATTGCCAAAGTATAAAGGTGGTCATAATGTCAAATCAAACATGGTTTGTTCCTGTTCCAAATGTAATAGGTCAAAAGGATCTGTATTACTGGAAGATTGGTATAATCCATCTAATTCCCATTATTCAGAGGAAAGACTTGGTAAAATAAAGCATTGGATAGAAGATAATAGTGCTCCTATTAAGCTTGTATCTTCAGATAAAGCTACTCCGTACATAACAAATGATTTCTACATCGGATGGATCTCAAGCTAAAGCCAAAGCATTCTTAAAAGACAAGAGTCAAAAAATTATGGAATATATGCCTGAATTACAAAAGGCACGTATGCCAGATGCTCTTGCTAGAACTGAAGGTGGCGAAGACCAAAGTATTCGAGCTAAGGTACAGAAAGGTACTATAAAAATTCTTTAATGGACAGTGTAAATCCAAAGGACAGAGCATACGTTAATGATCTAGTCGTTCAATGTTTGAGAGATTCTATATTTGTTTTAGAAACAACTAGATTAGTTCATTGGGGTTTAAATGGCTCTAAATTTTATCAAATACATCTTTTAACTGGAGATATACAAGATGAGATGCATGCAGGTGTAGATGCCATTGCAGAGCATGCTAGATCAATAAATGTAATGACACCTCTTGGAGTTGAGAATCTATTACGTACTAGAATGCAAGAAATAGATATGAGTAATCCATATGACGAAGATAAAATCATCTTAGAATTAAGTGTGGCTCACAATGTGCTTGCTGGTCTTTTTGAAGAGTTAGCAAAGTATGCTGGTATGATCGGTGATGATCTCACTCAAGATATGGCAGCTGATCGTGGTCGAGAGCACAAAAAACATCAGTGGCATCTTAGATCGACACTGACATACAAGTACGAGACAGAAGAGGATGTCATCGCAAACGAAGAGAGCAAAAGCTAAAAAACTTTCAAAAGAACATTTGAAATGCAATAAGCCAAAGAAGACTCCAAGTCATAAGACAAAGTCCCATGTCGTAAAAGCTTGTAAAGATGGTAAAGAAAAAATAATTAGATTTGGTCAGCAGGGAGTAAAAGGAGCAGGTAAGAATCCAAAGTCCGCAAAAGATAAAGCTAGAAAGAAATCATATTATGCAAGACATAATGCACAAGATCCGAACCCTGATAAATTCTCTGCCAGGTACTGGTCACATAAAGTTAAGTGGTAATTAGATAAGACTCCAACTTCTCCACCACTTAGTAATAATATATTTATCACCTTTTAATGGTGGCAAGGCTTCGTGCATAGTCTTGTAATTAGGAAATCCATTACTATATAAGTTATTCCATCCTATTAATAAGCCTTTCTTTGGTTTAATTTTTAAATTTAAATGTTTGAAATAAGTTTCTCCCCCTTCTTCGACATCATTTAAATAAATCATAGTTGTCCAAGTTCTTTGACCCATCCATTCACAATAAGTTTTATATTCATGATTAAATGGTGAGAAAAAATCATAATGTTCTTTATAGTATTCACCGACTTCATATTTCTGAGCCTGCATTGTTTCTCCAAAAAATGGCTCTAAATTCATTAAATTTGCTATTTTTTTATCAATATCTAAGTAAAAAGGATCGGTAAAGTAATTAAGATCAGAAGTTTTACTGGTTCTGTAATTATTTACAAGACATGTATCTCCTTTGTCTGCAACAGTAGAAGGTCTAAGGCTTTTTGATATCATTAAGATTAATTTTTTACATTCTTTATCTGATAAAAAATTCTCATGTTTATAAATTTGAGTAAAAGGAAAGTATATTCTTTGAGTTTTTTTAATAATATTATTTTTATAAAATTCTTTATAATTTATTTTTTTAGGTTTTTTTTTAAATTTAGATAAAATTTGTAATTTTTTTATCTGATCATCATTCAAATTATAATTTTCTTTAAATTACTAAGTTTTTTACTTAGTGAAATTGAAAATAAAGAAATAGAATTATTACTGTCAGCAGGCAATTTAATTGCAATTAAGATTATTAAAACTAGGACCGATAATTATAATTATGATGAAAAAAATATTTGGCTTTCTCCATTATTTGGTATAAATGGGATAGCTTATCTTGTTGCCGTTGTTGTTTACTATCTTTTTGAGTTTCATATGGAACTTGCAGTCCCATTTTTTGTGCAAGCAGTTCAATAGCAGCAGGAAAATCAATTTTAGTGTATTGTGTGATGAAATTAACAACATCACCTGAGACGCCACACCCAAAGCAGTAAAAAAATTTTCTTTCTCTGTTAACGGTAAAAGAAGGTGTTTTTTCTTCATGAAAAGGACAGCAAGCAGAATAGTTTTTTCCTTTCTTCTTTAGTGATACAGACTCATCTATTATTTCAACAATATCGACTTTGTCTAATAAACTATTGATGAAATCTTGAGGAATATGCCCACTCATTGATAACCTTTTAATCAATGTAAGATAAAATGATACATTCTACCTTTAAAAATAGATGACCTCTAATAAGTTACACCTCCAGCATTAGAGAATCACAGTGCATTTCTATGTTAAATTGCTTTTCGCACTATACAGTTTGACGTTAATTAACATACCTCGTAAACGCATGATACTTATGAATACATAACATTTTTTGAAAAAATAAAATAATTGTACTCAATACGAAACAGAAGCAACATAGAGCTTAATTGCTTTTTGTTGAAAATACTGAATTACTTAGTAAAGGCGTTCGCGACGGCGTTGTTCACGCTGAAGTTTTTTTGCGTGCCTTTTTACTGCAGCAGCAGCTTTGCGTTTTCTTACTGTTGTTGGTTTTTCATAATGTTCGCGACGACGAACTTCAGATAAAATACCAGCCTTTTCACAAGATCGCTTAAATCGTCGTAAAGCGATATCAAATGATTCATTTTCTTTTATGCGTACTGAGGGCATTCCAGAATCACCTTCCTGATTTCATTGTTATTTAATAACAAGTTTAGTAATTAAAAAGAATTTATAATTAATCGATATTTATTACTCTTCAAATCAGCAGATTTTTTTATAAAAAATAAAATTTACTGTGAGTCGAAGGTATCAAATTATAAAGTTATCTTGCCATTTGGTCAAGATATAAGTTGTTTAAATATGAAATTTAAGTTAATTATTATATCATTTTTTTGGGAAATATACACTCATTTTGTTTGAAATATTGCACGTACTTGATCTGTACGGCTCATGATAAGCTGCCTATAAACAATTTAGAGCAAGCATGATCAATAAAGAGATAACCCTTCATATTTTATGCTATTTTTAAAACGAATTATTAACTTCCATATGCAATATATGAAAATCTATGCGCAAAATTGGTAACGAGCTTTACATTTAAATTAATTTACTAAATCATAGAGAGTCACTAGTCATGTGTTTCTTACACCGTTCATACGTTATTTTATTTTTGTTAATATTTAGTTTATCTGCTTATGCTGATTTTTTGAGTCAAAAAACAGATTTAGACCTAACCACTCCAGCTGAAAAGAATGATTTAATTTTGTCTACAAATTATGGGTATTTGCATCAAACTTATTTTAAAGGTATTTCAAAGGGGTTCTCACAACTTAGAATATTCTTACCCATCAATTTTTTGAATGATGTGGGTGTTGATAGTTTAGATTTAACAGCTCAAACTGGAGACGACCAACAAAGCTCATGGGTACCTCCTTATAAAATGTATTGGAACACAAAAACAGTTGCTGATGTTTCGATTTTAAATAAGCTTTTAGATAAAACAGTAACCATTATTTATCCAAACGATCGTTATACAATTCAAGGCACTTTAATTTATTGGAAAAATAATAATGGTATTTTAAAGAGTAATAATAATGAGTCATATGTGTTTCACTGGTCTCCAAATTTGATTGTTAAATCAACGTATATCGATATGAAGACTGAAACAAAAGCATCAGATGACAAGAATTTTGATATCTTTGCCAATTTTAATTTGCCAAAAGATGCTTCATCAGTAAATATTACGTATATCAATCATGAGCTAACTTTTTCAAAAAAGTATAAAGTTATTTTTGATGACGAACACGCAACGCTTAGACTCGATTTAAAAGCCTATATTTTAAATAACTCTCAATTCAATTATAAAAATACAAACGTCATACTTGTTAATAATAATAACCAGCAGCATGCCTATAAATTGGCCGGGGCAGGTTTTACGTCATTTGCTCGAGAGAGAGATGCTATAACTACAAGGGAAGGCGATGTACAATATATAAAAATAAAGCAGCCAATCTCTTTGACGCCGAATAGCTCGTCAGTCATCAATGCACTTTCCTATGATCGCATTGCTTTCAAACATAGCTATAATTATACCTTCAATCAATGGACGGGAACATCGAACACAGAGCTTTCGCATCCAAGGTCGCTCGTTCATTTTAAGGCTCCTAATGACTTACCTGAAGGAGAGGCACAATTTTTTTACGCTAAAAAACAGTACGACCAAGTTTTTTATGCAGGTAACACATCAGTTGCACACATAGCTAAAAATGCTCAAGTAACATTAGATTTGGGTTCCTCTTATTTGATTGATATAAAAAAAGAGCAACTTTCATCAATTAAAATAGATAAAACCAAGTTAGTTGTAAATAGAAAATTTTATATCACCAATCACCAAAATAAAACTGTTGAAATAACAATATCAGATGACGATAAACGACTCACTAGTTTTTTTGTTTATCAAAAAGCATATCCTCATGCCATTTCAATAAAATTAGACCCAGAGACAACAAAGGTTCTTAATATCACTTCAACCTATATATAAGAATTTGTGCAAAGATTATGAACAGGTTCTAAAAAATGGGATTGATGAATAATGTATTGAGTGCTCTTTTAAGCCTAGATAAATCATTTTGATCTGGTGTTGTGTATGGTATATGATATTGAATGGATTTTAAGAACGATGATCAGTAAAAGCTGTATAAAAACAGCCTTTTTAAGTTTGGGGAAAATTTATGGGTTTTAATTCAATTCCTGCAGGCAATTCACTTCCCAGTGATGTGAACGCAATTATAGAAATTCCAGCAAATTCGGCGCCAATCAAGTACGAGATAGATAAAGAAATGGATGCACTGGTTGTGGATCGCTTTTTACCTGCCCCGATGTTTTATCCAGCTAATTATGGTTATATTCCTCAAACGCTAGCTGATGATGGCGATCCTGTTGACATTTTAGTGCTTACGCCGTATCCCGTAAATGCAGGATCTGTGATTCGATGTCGCCCCGTTGGTGTTTTAAATATGACAGATGAAAAGGGTGAAGATGTAAAGTTGTTGGCTGTTCCACATAGTTCACTGACTAAGATTTATGATCACGTGGAAAATTATACTGATTTACCCAATCTGATTTTACAGCAAATCAAGCACTTTTTTGAGCATTATAAAGAGCTAGAAGCAGGTAAGTGGGTAAAACTGGAATCTTGGGCGAGCCATGAAGTGGCAAAAGAGATTATCACAAACTCTGCAAAAGCATTTACCTCTTAAGCTTTGCTAAGGAACAGTTTCTAAAATATACAACTATTGCTTTGTGCATATTTGTATACCAAATTCGTTTTTTAAATACGGTTTAAGTAGATCTTTTTCATTCTAAGCCTGTCGAAGAATGAAGCGGATAAAATAGCTGCCAAGTTTCGTTCTATCCATCGGCACGCTCAGGATGAACGAAACTAAATTAATCCTGCCATTTTAATTTCAAATATCTGTGCTTATTTTATATTTATACCAATTCCTTTTTTTAACTACTGTGTAATTCGTAGTCGTATAATTTTTTAAAAATAACTGCTCACTTCGACTTCGCTCAGGGAACGAATTTCGCTGGCTGAGCGGAGTCGAAGCCAAATGAAAAATTTAAAATATCAAAAT
>JAYJLX010050726.1:0-11526 GCA_036873525.1 Chalinula nematifera | reverse complement strand
ACAGTATATGATATTGACTATAATAACATATCCTATGAGATTGAACCAGCATACAGGATGGATAATATATCAATCAACACTCCCAACAAGGAGCCTGAGACTACTATTAGAGTGGCATTATCATCATCTAATCTGTTATCCACTTGGCCTACAACTGCAAAGACAGTATCTACTATAGCACCTGAACCTACCAATGATGCAACTGATCAAACTATGGTTGATTCAAATGTTAGCAGTACAATTATTATAATCCTTGGTATGTTCGACTGAAAACATTTATATTCTTGGACTATAACATGCACTAATTATGTATACCTCTTAGTTATCATTATTTCTGCTGTCCTTGTTTTGGTGATCACAATCACTGTGCTCTCAGTATTGATCTGTAGAGGTAAACAACGTTCCCGTATTCCTAAGCATTTCATCGATGAAAGGTCTTCTGAGCTACCAGTTAGTAATCCTTTAATTATTAGGGCATGTTAAACGAAATAGTAATTATATTCTTTATTAATAAGATTAAATATGGAAACTATACTCAACCTGATTTCACACAAGATGGGACAAGACCCAGGGCACCTCCAAACTCATCAAATACTCAATTCTCTTACTGTGAAGTGGAAAAACAAGCATTACAAATGGGAGAATACTCTACTGTGGAACAAACACAACTACTGCCAATAATAGCGCCATTAAACGATGAGTATGACAAGATACAGAGACCACAGCAACATGTACCAGCAGCTGCTAATGGCCACCAGCCACTGGAACCATCACCACTATATTCCACCTTAAATAATAATGAATCAACAACTGATAATGATGGCCACTCTACTCTACCAGGACAAGCATCCAAAAGAACTGATAATAACTCTAGTTTGTCCTACAAGTTTGTAGTGGTCAATATCGCCAACCGTATTCCTCATGAATGGTATAGATTTGGTCAACAACTACCACTTACACCGATGAAGTTGCAAGAAATCAGAGAAAATCATCCGGATAATGAGCGAGGTGCATTCTGTGATGTAATACAAGAATGGAAGTCAAGTGAGATTCGACCATTCACTATGAAGACATTGGAAATGGTATTGGATAAAATCAACCAGAGCCATTTGATAAAACAGATCATAACAGATGAGTCAAAATGCTAAGTAGTTGAAATGTTATAACTGAACCAATAAAATTAATTAAGCAACTCAAGTTAACCTTAATTGTGTTTAATGTGTACATTTATTTGTATAATTGTTGGTATGCTTTTCATAGAACTGTTATTATATTGCTACAAATTCCCATTATATGTTTGTTTTTTTTGTGTGTGGTATAACTATTATAGCTGATGTTGCACATAGAATAATATTCATAATCCCCAGAGTATATAGCTTGCTGATTCATTATGAAAAACATTTCCACATAAAATGTACATACCACAGGTAGCTGCAGTAGATGTAGCTATACCTATACTGTTACATGCACTGTTTTGCTGTAATTTGTATTTGGCTTTATCAATCAATTAGACCCAATTCTATAGCATATATTATATAGCCTATACAGTGGAACCTCCGATAATGAAAACTCCCTTTAATGAAAACCTCTGTATAATGAAAAGATTTTGAGTTCCCTTTCCCAGTCAAATAATGTTTAAGCAACCTCTCTTTAAAGAAAACCTCCGAATAATGAAAAGATTTATTGGTCCCAAAAGTTTCATTATTCGGAGGTTCCACTGTACTTGGCTGGCTAGATACATGTACTGGGTATTACTGATGATAGCACACCGGAGTTATAATAATGATGCTTATGAAACATTACAATGACACTGGAATATAATCCCAGTCTATTCAAACATATTGAGCATGAAAAGGTCAAACAGCCAAGTGCAATGTTGACATTATATATTGCAAGTCTGGCTTTATACCTATGAATAAAATTTCATCATGAATATTATATAACAAGTCACATGGGAAAGCTATGATTAATGATGACATGAACAACACACCCCTTAAAGTATGATCATTCATAGTAAGAATGATATAGTTAGCATTATTAGTCTTTCATGCATGAGCATCTGATATCAATAACATGGTATAGTAAACATGCTCATTCAGTTGTTATGCATATCAACTAAATTCCAGATATTCAATAGAACAGCACAACATACATGTACATATTGTAAGAAACAATAAAGCAACAATACTTTGTACACTGATGCATAAAGAAAGATGGATAATCAATTTAAACTTGACTGCTTGTGTTTGAATCCTAATAGAATGATTAATTATTCCTTTCAGTAGGCTGATTTCCAATATTATCGCTCAGCAACCGACAATACATGTGACTCTGCATACATAATGCATGCCTGATGTAGGAATATGTAAATTGTGCTGGCATAATTTTGGGCATAATAGGTTAACATTAAATGGAGCACAATGTCCCCTTATGCTGGCATAATAGCCGAGGGGCATTATACCATATCTACCCAAACATAGTCGAATTTATGACTGAATTGTATTTCAAATATTGAATTTCACAATTTAAAACTTCAGTACTATTCAGTGATGGTGTCCTTCGAATTTGCATGTACAGCCTGTACATTAGTATTATTATTTAATTCACATAGCGAGTGCATATTGAGATTAACTAAGTTTCACATGTGTCTGTCTAAATACAAACTTGTACAGCACACCTGTAGACTACAGTACAACCTCCGATAATGGACACTCCAAGAAAGGGACATAGTATAATAAACCTCTCAACAAAGGACACTTGTCAGTGTCCCAAATAGACTTGTCTAATACATTTTGACCTCTGAGAAGAAGACAACCTCTCTATATAGGACAAAGCACTTCAATTTATATAAGGTCCCAAAGTGTCCTTTATTCGGAGGTTCCACTGTATTATAATAGCACATGCTTATTCAGACAGTAGGAAAATGGCTGACAGTTCACCAAATTCAGCTGCTATACTAGGAACATAACGAGCATAAAAATGAGCATAATAGGGGATGGGATTGGGCATAAGTATAGCATACCATATAGCTGGAAATATTTGCGAGAACAAAGTTGTGCGATTTGCTCGAAAACGAGGAAGTTTAAAACATAGCAAAATTTAATTAATGCAAAATGTGGGGCGTGATGGGACTAGCCGTGTATAAGAAATTACATTGCAGATTTAATTTGTGCAATTTTTTCGCACTCGCAAAATCACACAATTAAATTCCTTAATTGCAAACTTTTCTGGCTGTACAGTAATAGGGAGTTTAAAAAGCATAATTTCAGGGTAATAACATAATTTATTGATGTGTAACTGTAGACAGGAGTGTAGTTAACTATGGCAGACATTCAGGTAGGTGTGACTGTACTATATGGAAATACCTACCCTGGGAAATGTAATGCACCTGACACTTAAAAGACAGTAGTGTAGTTTACTTTACTATACAAACATTTCAAGTAGGTGACTGTGTATTGTATACATTGTCAATGTGGGTTCATAGTAAAAAAAATCCCATCCACAACTCCATAATTCCAAGAATATGGGTTCTTATTGTTATCAAAATTGGAGGTGGACTGACTTCACTATATCTATACTGAATTTGGAAGGGCAGAACTGATTGTGTGATAACACAGCTTCCCAATACACAATCAATTAAAGATGCATTATTTCTTACTATGCCTAATTCACTCTATAAATTAATACATTAAATATACTGTACATAGGCCATGTCATCCATATTGCACATGTTATCAGAGTCATTGTGTACTGTACATGTTATCAGGGTCATTAGTGTATGCAAACAAGGAACTACAAACACAATAAAATATATGGAATAAGGAGCACCAGTACTCGACTACAGCAGCACTTAAATAATACACTAAAGTACTATACACATTATGTGTGACATGTAATACTAATGCTATTGTTTATTCAACCAAATACAAATACAAATGGGAAATAAGTGTAGGAGCATTGAACTGAACATAACAACACTACAACTACAGACACAATTTTCATATCAGCTAGTGCGTGTATGGAGTATACGTCTACAATATAATGCTATAGCTAGAGTATTACTACAACACAAGACAATGAAATAATGCTCAATCAGTCTGCTGTATCATCTCATAGAGATTATGTAATATTGTCATGCATGAATTGCACCATTTGCTTGGTTCAACTTGGTATCCAATGAGCTGAATCATGACTTCCCACACCTATTGTGCAATAAGGGTAGTATTGCCAGCTACTGTAGTGCCTATACAAAAAAAAATTGCTGGACTGGCCAACCATACACAACACAATACTAGTATTGCATATCACTGGCTTTCAAGCCTATCATATGCATATAGATAATAACAGCTGTGCACAGTCATGTGCACCTGTTTAAACGAATTACAGGTGAATCCTGATACAGTGTACACCTCAGTATGAATATGCACAAAACATAGCATACACACACACACACACACAGCTAAAGCTCTGTATCAATTATTTGCTAACAATTTATGGATAAATTTGTGATTACACTATATATTAGTATAATAGCACTGCTGTTGACACTTCTAATCAGGTCGAATAGATGAATACTGCTGTACTGCTTATATAAAGGGAATGTAAAATCATGTACTAGCTATTTGTTACACTTGTAATACAATTGAGCATGTACTGTATTCCAATATTATACTGTAGACGTTTACACTGAAAACACATTTTATTATAATGGCATGATGAAAAAAAGAAAAATTAACTTTTGCGTAACACAAATTGTCAGCAATGCATACTTTCAGTTATTCAAGATAGATGTCTATCCCATGTGTGTGTTAGTTCTACCAGTAGATAAACAGGAGTGACACTACACAAACAATAAACTTGCAGGAACTAGGACAATACACAACACATCCCATTGTCCATTGTAATAAACAATATACACAGCTCCACACACTGTATAATAATACATAGCATTATACTGTAATGAGTTACTACTGTATACTAGTAGTTACTAGGTTGTCTCGTTCCCAATCCCTCTCCTATTAAATTGCCAGCCAGACAGGAAGGGTCTGGTCAGACTGGAAGGATCTGGTCTTATGGCTTGTACTTTGTTGTTTCAAATTGTTGTGCTGATAAACAAGTCATGGTGGGTTGAAATATTAATTTATCAAAAATTTTTAACCTATCAAAATTCATTTCAAACATAAATGGGAGCGGATAAGGGTATTGTTGGCAAGTGTATGAAGAAAATAAAAAAACAAAACATACAGTCTTTTAATCTAGCCTTCTGCTACGTTCAGGGGGCAACCGTGGCTATAGCTTTATTAGTCAATTTAAATACTATTTCGTCAAAGTACACATCAAAACTGTCACTGAAACCTTCTGTGCTGTAGTATTTCTTTTGTTCCCCTTATCTTGGATATTGGGGTAGATGGCCTAGATACTAAAGAAGTAGTACAATATTATATAACATGCATGCTATAAATAAAATAAAATTATTAAACCGAGTATGGGCGGAGGGTTATAGTAGTCGGTTTGTGTGTGTCTGTCTGTGCAAAATCTCTGTGGATACTTGACGGTAGAACTTCACTGACACTCTATTGAAGGCGCTTGATGTCAATAATTCCACGATTCAAAGGATTTTTCAAAACATAGCCAAGGTTAAGACGAAGATCTTTGAGTATTTTGATCGATAGTTTTACTGGTCACCATTTTCTCTAACCGCGCCCCTTGAGCACATGTGTGTAGTTGTAAAATTTGTTTATTTTGTTAGTGACGCCTAGAATTTACTCTGAGATAATAAATTATAAAGACTGGCCATAACATGCCCTAGAGTTTTTAAAGCTTAGTACTCTTCTGCTTACTCTTCTATTGAACTATATTTTCTAGTAAGTGTAGTGTACAAATGCTGGAGTCTGTCTAGTGAAACTTGATGGTCTACTCTACAAGTTTACTTCATGCCTGTAAATTGTTACTTGTTCATTTGGTTGTTTGAGTATGAAGAATCTTGTTGTGCTATACTGTAAGTGCTTGCTGGATTGTATGTGCATGGACAGATGTAAGAAGCTGTATTGTCAAATCAGGTTTCTATTGGATCAAATGTAAATACTGTATTATACAAGTATGGCCGTGAGGGTTCAGCACTTTAAAGCTTTCATTATACACTGTAATTAATTCAGCTTCAATATGTATACACCCATGTGCTGAGCAGTGATATAGACCGTCTGCAATGGGCGTGGTCGAAGCAAAATTAATAACTAGGTCGGCCATCTTGGTGTACAACTTTGTATGCAGAGGTATAGGAAAATATATTTTTACACTGCAATTGCAAAAACGGCTAAGTAAATTTGTTAGAAAAGTAGATTAATAGTTTTGTTATATGATTTTGTATTACATATACCTGAGTCGTCTTTGAAAACAATCGATTCTCTGCAATCGCAATAGAAGTTCCTACTCAGATGTACACCAAGATGGCGAAATATCCGGGAATATACTAAAAATTGAACTGGTTAATTAAATTTGCCACGCCCATTGCAGACAGTCTATTGTATGTATACAATAAAAAAGCCCCGCCATCTCACAGCACTCTTGCATACGTAAAATCATAAAATCTTTTGACAATGAATATTTAATGAAAGATAAGAGACTTGTTCTGAGTTTTATTCCATAAACCTGAAACAGACACATGCTATAGAGAGAGCTACAGTATATGCCTTCAAATGGTTAGGATGTTCTTATCAACAGGATTAGGTAAATCATCCATTAGCAATTTTGCTATTGGAACAAGAGCCATCATCATTTGTGATCAGGCTTTCAATCATTTTCTGAGTGAACAGCATACATTTGGGTTACCAAACTCTACCTTTAGAGTGCATGGGAGGGGCCGAAAGCATGAGGCTATATAATCTATATTAATAGCTCAAACCAAACTAAATCATTAAAGCAACATGGACAGGGTACTCCAATAAAACATTGTGATATAAATACCTAATACATATATTATAATAACACACTTCAGGGTACAGTAATGGATTTCATAATACAATATCATAATACAATAGCCCCTCCCCCCTTAGCCCTCCCCTGCGGGGGGCCTTTCCTTCCTTTCCTTCTATTTACTATAACCTCACTTATTTTTTTCATAATCGATTAAGAATTTGTCAATACACGGCTGGACCAGCTCCCTTTTTTTGGCTGTCTTCTTAGTTGATCATATCTGTTATCATATGGTGACATCCCACATACTGTGTGAAGGAGATAAGAAGAGACGTGATATCATTAGTTTATGTAAAGAAGATCTGGTCTATGTATCCATTCACCAACCTATTAAGTAGCTTTGTATTTGAGGAAGCGATTTTAGCAGGAGAATGTTTACAAAGGACAGCCATTTTGATTTCAACTACACACATGACCACAGTCACCACACCCTATTAAGTCATAATTAATGTTAATGATAATTGCAAATCAATTAATATGACTACTATTGCTATACAAAAAAAATAATAAACATCTCAAATTATTATGATTAAAATAGTTGCAACATACATACACACCTATGTACGTACGTACCCCTGCACCCCAGCTACCCCCCCCCCCCCTCCCCACCTAGTACTGGACTCAACAACAAGGAAATCTGTAGACCTGTTCAAACGAGGCATCCTCATATATCTTAGCCTCATATATTGGACTATATAAAGTTATATATTAAACTGTCCGTCTCCTCTTGTTCACTGGGGAACCGATGGCTAGTTGGCTACTCTTCCTGGACTCCTCCACAAAGAAATCAGCAGCAATCTCTGCTATCCTCACAGCATGGTAGGAGTGCTTCATCACCATTTTGGGGTTCCACTCAAATATATTCTTCTCAGGATGCCATTGGACGCCATATATAGGGACATTGAACGCTGTTTAACAGATAAACAAACTAAATAACTTTGTAACTTGTAATACATTCTACTAAAACTGTCCTATTGTACATGTTCTACATAATTATACATTTACATACACATTCATTTGTCAAAATATTTTCAATGACAGTACATGTAAAGTATGAGAAGTTTGATTGAAAGCCCATTGCAAGGTGGTTAATATAAATAATATTAACATTATAATAATGATGAAATCGTATTCATGTCAATAAGTTGTCAACATTGCATGGGCTGCTTGACCTTTTAATGATCATGCATTTATGTTTAAATAGACTGGGATTTTATTTTAGTGTCAAAGTAACATTTTACAATCATCATATTCTAGCCCTAGCAGCTTATTAATAGTAGTCATATACTGTATTCTCCTCTTTCTCACTCTCATAATAATGGGCTATTAGTCTGGTGCCCCGCCTATTTGCTTCTAGTAATGGTCTGGAGAACGTAAACTCTCGACTCGTTCAACTGGAATACTAAACTCTTAACTTGTACACGCTACAACTATAGTTGCAGCCCAATCAGATTGCTTGTAGCGTGTACAAGTTAAGAGTTTAGTTTCACCAGACCATTACTGGAAGCGAATAGGCAGGGCACCAGACTAGTAGGCTATACAGCACGTCCCTCTTGCATCATTATACAAAAGCAAGAGCTCATAATGATGAGTGGGTGTACAAAGTCATTATGGGTTCCTGACAACAAGAGGGATAAATATTAATTAAATTATTATAGCATAGCTGGTGTGAGGCATGAGCTGCCAAATTCACAAGTAGATAAATTATTTTTGACAATCTAGCCATGTAACCTGTCATAGTACCTTATTCTCCCCATTAATTGTGTGCACTAAATATAGTGATACAAATGCTATTTTTAGTGCACTCTAATCTCAAGAGAAATCGCTGAATTAAGTATACCAATTATAATAGTGAGTACATTGTGCAACAATAGCAGGCTCTATTAAGCCTAGTTCACACTATGTTGCTATATTACATTGACACTAGAAGGGAGTCCTAGTCACTTATAATGCTAATGTTGCATTAAATGGCCAAATCATTCAATTTGCGATTTAATGTAAATGCTTGGCTAATGTGACATTGTAAACTAGAATTTTGAGAAGGGCAGCATTGTAATCCTACCTATCTGTATATCATAGAAGAGTTAAACACATAATGTACATCTACCAATTATTGCTAAATCCGAAATTCATGACAAATGGTTATCTATTATGCTTGCCAAGTTTGTCATTAATCAATTTGCTACTATTGGCCACCTTCCGATCATGGCCAGTCATGTCCTATTCTATTGGATAAAGCAAAGCTTGTGTATTACTAATACAGTCTCAACTGTAACATTAATCTATACTTCCAGTATAAGAAAGTTTTCTTTTCCCTTTTATGCCCATAGACAAACAAAGAATGAAAGAAACGTCGCACCGGCTATACAAATTACAAACAGAACGCCTAATATACGCTTCATAATCATACTCAGTGTTGGTATTGTGTACATGAGATTCATCACCCATTAAAATTTATTTTAACCCAAAATGGCCGCAAGGCCTGGTAATTTTTTTTTCCTAAAAAAGGAGTTACAAGGAAAAGGGAACAAGAATGATGTGGCAACTACTACTCTATATGTACTTAAATGGCTAAAATTTGTACAATTCATAACTGAATGTCCACTCCATTAATATAGAGAACATTAACCGTGCATAACGATATGAATATCATTTACGTGGCGCCAGTTTGAGTGGCGAGAATGTACAGAGTGAGCAGGCAAATTCCATGTTTTTTTCAAAGTTTCTCTATAACAAGTGAGCAAGCAAACACCAAATCCAAGTATGATAAGTAGAATTTCACTACAAGAACGAATTTATTGTTTATTTTGTGAATCCGGTTTTATAATGAAAAGAAATTCAAAAACACCGTTTTCTTGCCTACTCACTTTGTATATTCTTGCCATTCAAGATGGCACCATGTTAATGATATTCATAACTCATCCCAAACCCTCTATTAGTTAGGCCATACATTTACATTATGCATACGAAATCTATGAAATCGTAATTGCTACAGAATGGAATTACAGGTAAAAAGCAAATGTAAACCAGTAAGTAATCTGGCTGCTAGCTGTCGCCACCCACCTAGTAAATAGTTTCAAACGTCTTGTTTTAACTTTTTCTATTGCTAACTTTACTCTAAAAATGCAATTACACACTCCCTTCTTTTAACATTTCATTATGCATATGCATGCTTGAGAGTTAACTTCTATCATACTCACCTTCCATAATGTCCACATATTGCTGATTATATTAGCGCAATTGTTGAAAGTTCCAATTCCTTAAACTTATTCCAGATGATCTGCTCAATACAAAAATAAACAAAATCATAACACAACTCACTAAAACTACAGGTTACATGATATACATGTATGTACACACATACATATAATTGAGAATACGAAATGCTAATTGTAACATTGAAAGTCAAACAGTGGTCAGTATACATATATGACATACACTGCACCACGCAATGGACTACAACTGTTAATTGACAGAAGTCTTTTCATGAACACTTTACAAAGGCTATATGCTGGTGCATTAATAGAAACAATTTACTTATAATAAGATGCTTGTAAAACATTGGATATTTGTTTTTTTTTTTGCTAATTTTCGCCAATATAGCATATTATAGCAGCAAAAATACGTTTTATATATACAGTAGGTACTGTATGAAACATGTATAATAATTATCATAACTATTGTATAAATTGTTTATAGCTTCACCACAAACACGCTAACAAAAAAAACAGTGATAAAGTATATAAATAACTATCGATAACTTTATTTAATTGGAAAACGTAAACAGCATATTGCTAAGACAAATATAATAGTTTAAGATTGATTGAACATTTTCTATGCTATACTTTACACTAGCTAGCCTGCTTATTGCGTATCTCGTATGGAAAAAAATTCCTGACAGATTTAAATTAGATCAGACATTAAATGTCATGTCAATGTCATATGACATACAGTTATATTTGACACTGTATTGAGTATACACTGGTTGTGAAATTCAATATTATAGCTGTGAAAAGGAAATTTGTGACAGACAGGTGTGAATTCATGATAACACAAAGCTACACTCTGTTTTAATCTGACCTACATGATTTCTACAGATAACCAAAACGCTGTATTATTTTTATTTATGTATTTTAATTTTAAGCACATCATATTCCTTAAAATTATTAAACTAGCACAAAAGTGCATATCCCTCGCGCTCTCAGCACTACAAGACTTTCTCGAGCTCAATAATTATGATTTACAGGCAGACATTACTGTCAGCAAGGCGAGCAGCAAGATCACACAGAAAACCAAACAACACGAGGTGAATGAATGGGAGTGGCTGATCAATTTAGCAAGGAAAGGGTTAAAAAAAAAGGACAAAATTAAAACTGGAGAAGAAAGGTGTGGTCGACAGCAACCATGGCAAAAGCTGAACAACTGATTTTGTTTAGAACACTGCTACGATGCAATTTGAATAGCAGCATTTGTTTCTCTTGCCATCCTAAGCACACAGTGAAAGTTTCAGGTCTAAGCTCTCATCTGGAAGCAAGATACAGACTTGTGAAAATG
>JAYJLX010050715.1:0-11528 GCA_036873525.1 Chalinula nematifera | reverse complement strand
ACTGTTCGAAGTAGAGTTGATCTTGCTTCGTTATGGAAACAGATGATTACTGAAGTACTGGGTAGACTTTTACTGTAAACTTGGTTATAACACCTGTTGAGAACACAAGATACAATATGATGACAAGTATCACAAATCAATGAAGAAACAGTTGAAGATTCCATTAAACTAATCTTCTTATCATATATTTTAAGCCCCGCCCATAATTATATGCGAATTTAGTTTACACACTTTCATTAATGAAGTCGTTCATACAAGCAAAGTGGGTGTGGTTGGTTGACCAGCCAACCCCTAGTACATAAACAATACAATTACAAATTGCTAAATACATAAAATACGCGATTCCAAACATGTGAAACAATGCAGGTGCTGGCTAATCACCACTACCTTACCATACATGTCTGGTATCAGGGATCTTCCTGTCACTGGTCAGTTTGTTACTTGCTGCGACATTGAAGGCATTCTTCTTGTAGGAGTCCTTATTCTGAGCCCCTCCCATAATGTATCGAGACTCGTTGAACCCCATTATATTGGGTCTACCCTGTATGGGGACCCTCCCCCTATCGTATGGTGATGGTGCTTTATTGACCATTCGCCTGTGGTCATACTGGAAGAAGTGGAGAATTAATAACTTGAAATTCTGTCATTCTTTTTGAGCAGACATTTTGTTATGACTTTTATATTATAACTAATGTGTGCTTGTGTAAGATTTGCATGCAAAACAACGTGCATTCAGCTCACCACTTCTTCTTCCTTTGGTAGCACTCTGATTATAAAAACCCAGCCCGACACAAAGAGTACACAGAAGAGGCTGGCAACAACTAAGTTTCTTATTCTGAGCCTCATCTTTGGCCCGCTTGAGCCGTTTCTTTGCTTTTTTTTTTTTTTTTTTTTTCCTGGAACGGAAACACGCCTACTTTTGTTATTCTTTACAGGTTAAGTTATTAAAGTTATTAGACTACTATAACTAAAGACTGGATATGATCTGCTACTAAATTATTAGGAGTCAACTCTCTTCCGGCCTTTTGAAGCATGTTGAAAGAGTTATTGTATGCCTGGCGGCAGGCTTTGCGCTTCAGTACTGATCGATCACAATTGAAACTTATTTTTGCAATATGGCGGTGTTCACAATCTTTGCCTTGATTTGCATAGCTCTTGGCGTCATTGGAAAAGAAGAAGATAAAAGTAAGTAGTTAAAACTGTTTCATTTTCACAATTATTCTATAAATCAATATGTTTGTCTGTCTTGGACACCCAGCGAATACTCCGTATGTTGAAGTCAAAGCTGAAGTTGATCTAGGCGATGGGTTGTCCTACCTCACCACGTATATGCCCGCAGACTGCACACATAAGGCTCAAGTAGGTGATCTTATCCACTACCATTACGTGGGCAGACTTGGAGACAATGGCGAAGTGTTTGGAAGAAGGTATGTATGATTACTGCATGAAGATACTACACACTTGGTACTATACATATACACAGCTTGTCTGAGACCTCACCCATTTGGTTTGCAATATAATATAGTCTGGGGATCGGCGGGAATGTAGTAAAGAAGGGAGGGGCTCGTTGTCCATAGTTCAGATACAAGATTAGTGGGTGTGGCTTATGGCATTTCATAATCGAACTATTCTTATGGTAACTATGGTTACAGCCTGTACAATCAATTAAGAGTATGACTAAGTCTAAACTGTGACAATTTAATTCACTGATTGATTTGCACAATTCGCAACATTTCGTCTATTACTGACGAAACAGGTTTAATTCTATAATTATAATTATTTATTTTCCATAATAGCTTTGACTACAATACTCCGTATATTGTATACTTGGGTCAAGGCCGTATAATACAAGGAATGGACAGAGGGTTAGTGGGGACCTGTTTATGGGAGCGACGTCGTATCACCATCCCCCCTGAGCTAGGGTACGGTGAACGAGGCGTGGGCGATACCATCCCTCCTAATGCGACACTCGTGTTCTTTATCAGGATGATAAAGATAGAAAGGGTATAGAGAATGGAACCATTGTGTGTCAGTATTGCATGTGGGATCCAATGTTTTGTCTGTGTTTGTGAATGGCCAATGTTGTGTCAATTGATCCATTTATTGTATTGTATGATGTGTAGAATGGTGAACCCCTTGGTATCAAGCCAACACTGGAGGACATGTGGATGAAGTCTCTCAAGGAGTACACTAAAGAGAACTGGCAGAATGCTGTGGACTCTATTGAAGAAGCCCTGATACAGTTCGACCTGTATGAGACCAAGACTCTGGCTTGCCTGAAGGAGTGCAATGATACCGGTTAATTAAGTGGTTAATTAGTTTAATACAATTACTGATGAAGCCTAATTTGAGACAAATAGTATTAACAGTAACTAAAGCCTTAGTTCACAATATAATGCTGGTGGGATGTTATTTCCATGCTGGAATAAGATCCTAGTCTATTCCAATTTTCACTGTGTTATTACTTACAGTTCTTGACTTGAATAAGAAAGAACAGGAGATAGTTGACAGGTACTCTAAACAAGACCCTTCCATCAAGCTGATCCTAAGCTATGCTGCAAAGGCGAACTGTATCAAACAATGCAAGCGAGATAAACTGCCACACCCACTACAGGAACCAGACTCTGAAGTACTCAGGAAGTTCAAGAACCGCGTACCTTATTCCTACCTGCAGTTTGCATACTATAAGGTTATATATAGATGGTAGTAGTGCTACAGGCTAGACATGTGTATAAGACTAATTAATAAAAGCAAGTGTTTCTAAGGATTTATTGCACCATAATTTATATGTAAATATTCATGTGGTCATTTTTTAATTCCTTCTTTGTTTTAAGTTATTGCTTTTTTTCCATTAAAACTATTTCTGTGTTCTGTAGTTGGGGAAGATTGAAGATGGATTGAAATGTGCATACACTTACTATTTCCACAACCCGAACGACACCATGATCACAAACAGTATCAAATTCTACAAGAAAAATTTGAAGATACCCACAGAGATGTATCCTTCCCGGGAACCAGGAGCTAGGACTCACCAGCAAAAATACGATGACTCAAAGAAAGCTTACGGGGAGGAAAAATGGCTTGAAGCTACGGAGTTGCTGGAAGAAGCAATCAATGGATACATGGAAGGGGTAAATGAGTGTCTTTTGATGTGTGAGGATGTGGTGTATATCAATTTCACCGACTCCAACATGCCAGGATCAACTTACGAGCTACTCAAGGAGACAGAATTGCTACCCGACTCCATGCAGTATAGTCAACTGTTGAGAACCATTATTAAAGAGTACCTAAAGTGTCGTACAGGCTGTCAGAACAAAATGGCCACCATAAATGGGCAGTATTACGATAAATATCTTCCAGGCCATTTTAACCATCTGCAATACGCCTATTATAAACGTAAGACATATTTAGATTGATAACTTTGCGCAAAGGAATGGTGGATATTCTCATTAGTGCAGGTCATATTTGTTTATTTTATGTTTAATTCAGTGGGCATGCTTCATAAAACAGCTGGTGCTGCTAGTACCTTCAAGGTTTTGGAGCCATCTGACGTTACCATGAGCCAAAACGTGAAGTTTTACCGCACAAGTATGAAGGTTCCTTTTGAGAGTTTCAAGGCAAGAGAGGTAAGCTTTATTGAAAAATCAGATCGAACAATGCATTAGAATTTTTTTTAATGTAGGATGTTGTTGAGTTGGTTCGTCGGCAAGAAAATGAAGAAAGGCTGCTATGGTTTATAGAAACAGGGGTTCCAAAGAAGAAAGCTGGTGCCAGAGGCGATGATGGAGACGTGCTAATCCGTGATGAACTATGACAATATTTTAATTAGTTTTGTAGAAGTATTTTGTTTTAAATTTTAACTCATTGAGACGCGAACAGACGAGGTGGCCGAGTGGTTAAGGCGATGGACTGCTAATCCATTGTGCTCTGCACGCGTGGGTTCGAATCCCATCCTCGTCGGATTTTTTTTTTTCTTCTTCCCTACCCACACGAAATAATGACGTCACTATCTTTATTGGCTCAAACAAAGGCCAAAGAAATTGAAGCTCTGAGTTTTGATATCAGCGTAGTCAAGGAACCAAGTGGAGATTTCTTTCATTATCGTTGTGATGGAATAGACGATGTGGTAAGCTAATCTATTTAGTATCTAGATGTGCAATAATTTACTTGTATTGCATTAGGGTTGGGGGTGTGGCTACAGATCTCTTCAATCACTATGCTCATGGGCCTCACTGAAGCCTTCTCCATCTTCCATTACTTCAGTTCCAACACTGAGAAAAATACAAGAAATTTTAGTTGAAGTCGGGGATAAGGAACCATCCTTTATCAATTCACGTAATTGGATTGGTTGCTATGAGGCAAGCATCGTGCTTGATCAACTTTATAACGTATGCAATCATTGTAATAAGCATTAATAATTATAGTAGCTAAAGCACCAGCTGGAAGTTCATATGCCTTAATTAAAGCAAATTTGGGAATAGGGGCTGGGATGTGGTTAAGATTAACACGGAGTGCCCAGTTGATTAGTTATTGTATAATTTTTAATACAATAATTAACTGATTCTGATTTCTGAATCCCTATTTTTAGAGTTTCCGATTACAATGAACAATATTCTACCAGTGGCCACACAATAGTGTAACTTTAGTAACCATATTATTATGTAACTAGGTATCCAGTAGACTAATCCATGTTCTGAGTGGCAATAGAGTAGCTGATGATACTTGTGGGCAATTATGGACACACTTTGATACGATCAGTTCCCCTGTTATGATTGGTATGTGCTCAGTGGACATTACTACAGGGTTAAAAATAATATTTCCTAGAAATGGCAGACATGTGTTTGTTATGTGTTGGAAAATACATGCAATTATACGTGGTGCTTACGTATAGGTGGTGATGTAGATGCTGCATCGAAAACATTGGTTGGAATTTGTAAACACAGAAACGAAAGTACAACTTGGAAATTCCTTGTTGCGGTGAACCCATTATTGCTAAGGATATATGAAATTATTATTGATCTGTATATTTTATAGGATCCGCACTACATCGGGGATGACAGTGTTGAAGCGATTGTCAGTAATCGAGGCATTCAGTGGCATGATATTGATATTTTTGAACATTCTTCATTTTATAATTTCTGCATTCCATTGACATGACATTATTTTATCAATAATTATTATTGTTTGCATACGCATAATTAATTTAGGGGTGTGGCTAATACTGCGCGCGCCACGCCCACGCCCGATTATTAAAACTTTTTAAAAAGAAAAGAGCAGGCAAGATGGAGGCACTCAGGCAATATTCTCCTTCAGATGAAGCAAGTTTTAGAACACATTGTAATGACATTATGTCATAATTATGTATCTTTAGGAGAGTCTTGGAAACGACTCAAAAAGTGCTTCTACCAAACGTGTTCCCCCAGATAGTTCTAGCTCCTCCCTTTCTCCCGAGGCCCCGCCCAAATCACCAGAATCACCCTCGCCACCACAGCCAAGAAGGAAGCAATCACCATCGGGTTACAAAAGGAGATCAAGGTCACCACGCCCATTTAAACAAACTACCACACACCCAAGAAGACGCTCGCGTTCACCAAATGTACGAAGATCACGATCACCACCGTCACGAAGAGAAGGTAACCCCGCCCACATTTAATTAAAACTAATGATTGGATTTACAGAGTGTTACACTGGCTGGATAATACGCTGATGCTTGAATAGGCTATTTCAATTGTTATAAAATTATGTGTCAAAGGTCAAACTGCCAACGCAATATGCACGTACACTCAGCTAATGTAATTTTGTAAATACACCTTAAAAGGAAGTCTTGAATGGTCACATTAAGGGCTACTTCCTTAACTTAACACCTGCAATTTTCAATTAGGGAGCTCATATTACAGAAGAAGGGGAAGGTCCCCCTCCCCAAGAGGCCACAGGCACCACAGACGCTATTCACCTCCCTCTCACTCAGGGAGACGTGATAGTTCAGGCAATTCAAGGTATAGCAGTAGTCACTTGTACTGTGGAGGGAGTCGCACATAGCCAAAATCACACATTTCTAATTTAGTGTGAATGCATGCCTTTCTGTCAATAATTTATGTTAAATGTTTGCCTGTTTTTTAATAAACATAGATATAATGAAGACAGAAGACAGCAATCTAGAGCAGGTTAGAAGAAAGAAATAGATGTATGTAGTTTGTAGTATGTATGTACATATAACCTGCTTATGTAGTATTATTATTGTTTTACTATTATTTGTAACAAGCCTTGTATTTACTAGTAAACCACCTCATGAAACACGTTGTTACTAACTTTAATAGTTATATATAATATCCAGGTGATGGCAATATGGCTAACCATCCTGCGTCTGTCAATCAAACAAAGCCTCAATGGAGTAATGGTATGTAAAGGTTTAGTTACTGTGAAGTATAGTTGTATGATTTTATTTTCTCTTTTTGTTTGTTTAGACGATTCTTTGACTCCCGAACAGAAGCTTGAGCAAGCCTTAGCAACTGCCAAGAAGCCACTACAGACACAACAACCTGCAACTGTTCCGGGGCTGCCCAGTTATATTAACCCAGCTGTTATAAACGCAAAACATTTTAAAAGCGTCCAGGAGAAAAGAAAACTGCTTTGGGGAGGAAAAGGAAAGAAAGAAAGCGAGGTGAGAAACTGGTTATGGTGGGAAAGAGAGGTTGGCTATGGTGCGGTGGGGAAAAAAAAATGAATTTCAGGTATAGAAGTGCACATCATGGGGATATATGGATTTTATTAAGTGTTATACAGTTTTCAACTTTTTTGTTTGGTGGTTTAGTTGAAGTATAATCAATTTTATTAGGGAAACACTTTTGTTTTTATACAGGCAAAGCCAAAGGAGTCCTGGAATAAGTGGGAGTCGGCTTCGTTTGAGGGCGATGACAAAGGAGAGACTCAGATGAAATTCAGACGGTTGATGGGAATTAAAGATGGCGGAGATGGTGAAGGGGATGGAACTGCTACAACACCAAGTCCCAATCCTACCAAGAAGACCAATAAGTTGCTTGACGATCTAGAGGCGCAGTATGAAACATCTCGTTTTATGACCCATTTGGCGAAGGGTGCTGGGCTAGGTTATGGTTCAAATGCTCAAATAACACAAACTAAGATAAATCCCAATGATACTGATGATGTTAATGAATCGTCATCGTTTCGACATTAATTATTGTTAATAATAATCATGTGATATAAGTATGTGTAACCTTATTCTTTATTCTTGGAAAAAAAAAAATCGCTAAATGTGCGGATTGGAAGTGGGCGTGGTCGTGACTTTGCATCGTGCAAAATGGAGGTCGTGGTGGAAATCGAAGAAGAAGGTGTTTTCACCAAAGGGAAGCCGATTTATTTGACGAACGGCTACGGTTCCGTTTCTAACGACCCAAGGACATGCAACGTGTGTCTACTAAACTTCACGACACCGTTTGTGACCTTCAGAGAGTGTGGCCATTGTTTCTGTAGCGACTGTGTCAGAACAGCCTACGAGGCATGTATCAGAGAAGGCGAAAGCTCCCTCACATGTCTTCAGTGTTCCAGTCCAGCTGATCAACAGATCATTAGAGATCACGTGAGCGAGGCTACATACCATAAGTATCTAGAGTATACTTTACGTCGATACCTGGCCCTTCAGCCCAACGCTAGACAGTGTACTGCGCCTGATTGTCCGTTCGCCTATATTCTTGACTCTCCTTCAAACTGTGACGATAATCATTTTGTGTGTCAAAGGGAAGGGTGTGGCATGGAATACTGCGTTAAGTGTAAGGGGGCGTGGCACAAGGGTATATCTTGTAAAAAGGCGAGAAAGAGAAGGAAAGGAAAAGTGAGTTATTAAAAGTTATAAAATGTTAATTAACTACTATCGGAGCTAGCTAGGGAGTGTGAGGGTTGGGGGGGAAGGGAACGTCTTCCATGGTTATATTTACTGATCCACCTGTAACTTTTTGTCTCTTGAAATAAATCCAGGTGTACTTTTGCTTATCATAGTTTGATCTAAAAGCTGGTTCACAATATGACGCTAGAACGTTACGCAAAACGCTGGAATATAAATTTATTCTAATCTGCCGTCTCGTCTGCGTCAAGATTACTGATGATATTCACAAATTTCCAGTGCATTCAATATTGTGAACCAGCCTTTATAAGTGAAAACCCAATGCTATGTCTCTGTTGATTGATTGATAAGTATTCCTTCTGGTATTCTGTGGTACGCTGCCATGTTTTTTTTTTGTCCTTTGAAACTTTTTGTTGTCATATTTGAAAGCCATGCATGGAGGCTCAATGATCATATTTAATAAATTGAAATGTAGCGTAAATCATTAACTCTGTAATTGGAAATTGAGTGGACCTTAGATTCAAATCTGCTGCTCCATATGTTATTTGGCAGTTAGCCAATATTGTGCTCATTTGGGACATACTCAGACATACCCCTTCCCCCCCCCTAATTAATACTCGATATTGTCTATAGTGCGATGTGTTTGTTATCTTTATACAATACATGTACATGTGTATGCATACATGTGTCCAAATATAGACATACATAATTATATACAAGTGTTCGTATAATACATGTAAACTGTGTAATGTGTGTTTGTATGTATGTGTTTCGTGTATCAAAGCCTGTGCGTTGGGATAGGTTGTTTAAAAGGCCTTTCAAAGTTGAGAACTGGAACTGTTATTATCAGATTGTCTCCATGTTTAATTTGTAAACAGGACATGTTTTTTCAGCAGTATTTTCAGCCATCTTGATTCGCATGTTACATTGGTAGCAGTAAACATACGTAATTTCCATACAATAGCTGTTAATTATTGGTTTATTATTGCTCAATATACACCTTAACTCTGATTTTACCACACTTATTTTTTTTGCTTAAAAACAACTATTTAAGCCTGGTTCAACAGATTGATGTGGCACGATAAAATGATAGCTAGAGAGTGTTTTCTCTCTCTCTGTAAGGTACGGTATCACTGCCTACATGCAAGCTGCCATGTTTTTATGTGAACCTTGCATGGCTGAAGCCATGCCCATTGGTCACAAAAATGAACTCAAGCAGACCCAAGTGCATATTTTCTGTTGTATAGGTGGATACAAGCAGCTCTTGTACCCTTACAGTAGTCAATGGTCGTTGTTACGTACATAGTGTTGTTGATCGATGTTTATCGATATTGTCCGTGGTTTTGTTGTCTTGTCAGCAGTTCCACTATTCATAATTGCAAAACATGTTATTCTAAAGATATAATTATTTGTTATCAAACTTTATCTGTTTACCCCCTAACCTGCCAGATTCACCCACCAACCAACTGCGAAGTGTTTTGGGAGAACATTTACTCCATTATAGTACTTTGCAATACAGTTGTCAATGCGAGAAAGAAAGGATAAATTTTTCATGTGTGCATGGAAGTTTTCTTGTATTCTGATCCAAGCTTATAGTCCTTGTATTCTCTCTACCACTGCCTCACTCCAGTTCCTAGCCTCATTCCCATTCCTATCCCCACTCCCAGTCGTAATTCCATCCCCCACTCCTGATATTGTTATTAATCCCAATCCTAACTCCATTACCATCCTATTGGATAGACTCATACAAGATTGTGTCTAGTGTAATATCATTCATTATTAACCCGAGCGTGGGCGGAGGGTTATAGTAGTTGGTTTGTGTGTGTGTGTCTGTCTGTGTGTGTGTGTGTGTTACCACGAAATCTCTGTGGATACTTGATGGTAGAACTTCACTGACACTCCATTAAAGGCGCTTGATGTCAATAATTCCACGATTCAAACGATTCTTGAAAACATGGCAGAGATTCAAACGAAGATCTTTGACAATTCTGATCGATAGTTTTGTTGGACGCCATCTGTTTTGGCCACGCCCCTTGAGCACACGTTGCAAAATTTGTCAGTCACGCCTAGTTAATTTTTGATCATGGTTTCTTTGCTGTCTGCTCGAGCATGTCTGCTTGAATCATGGCTTGGATACTTGCTTAGACTGTTGGGACCCTTGTTCAAGGCCAAATAATAGACTCCTTATGAAGGTTTCATGCGTCTTTAGGCTGCTGGACTAGTGATTTTGAGTTTTGTTTCTGGGAAAATTGGAGACTCTAGAGCTTGTTAGTCTGCTCTAAAAGTTTATTTCTACTTTACTCCATGCTTGTAAGTTTTTTTTTACTTCAGTTGGTTGTTGATGTGTGAGAGAATTTTAACTGAAATAAAATCTATACATGTATGTAGGCTGTGTTATTGTATAAATGCCTTTTTTGTGTTATGTGTGTGTCAGACTGTACGAATGAATTGTCTGACCTTTCAGCATTGCTATAGTGTGGACTTGCTGGTGTGAAAGTGTTGTGTTTTTATGTTTGTGTTGGATGAAGTGTATACATGCATAACAGGGAGGGTTCAGCACTTTAGTGCTTTCATTATATCATGACTTTAGCATAGATCATGTTACAGAATTGATCAGTTTTCCTGTGTACAAGGTACCCTATTTACTATCCAGTGTACAATATTGCTTATTAAATTTTACTACAAGAGGATGTTTGCCATATTTGCTAGTTGCTTATCTATTGTTACTTAAGATACTTTTCACTACGCTTGGTAGTGTTTGGGTGCCCAATTTACTCACGGTATCCTCTCCCCCTTTCTGCTGTAGTGTGAAGTCATATTCAAGTTGAAAAACAATTAGTTATATATAAATATTTGACTCTGAACCGTTGATTAAGTTAGGCTAATTTGGTTATGGTTTATCCTGTCTAGAATGGTTCAAGGATTATATTGTTTTAATGGGTGAGTCATTATTTTAGTTACCAAGGCAAAGGGATGGCGTGTGCTGTTTCTGTTTGAAAGGCTGGCCTTGTTTCCAGTTGTTGTTTAGCTTTAATGACTGTTATTGATACAAGTTTATGTTAACTGGCCATGTGGTCTTTTAAGCGGGAATTTAATTGGCATTGATATTTTTTTTGTTAATAAGGATTTGGGAGAAAAACATCAATTTTTAAGTATACTCAGCCCATACTCTGTTGTATCTACTATCCAGCATTGTTTTGTTATTATTGTAGTGCTAAAGTAAGCCATGTGATAAGAAGTGTATGAAATTGAATTTTACATGTAGACACAGTGTGTGCATGTATTCTAAATTTGAATTGTTCTATTTTTAGAATGGCCCAGTGGCTGATGTCCTAGGGGATGAAATCCTTCAGGAGATTAACGTCAAGCAGTGTCCTCGTTGTGGTACTGGTATAGAGAAGATAGAGGATGGGGGCTGTAACCACGTGGTATGTCACGTGTGTAAACTTGAGTTCTGTTGGCTTTGCCTCAGACCTGGTACGGAATTACATTACCTCAGGTAAGCCACACCCCTTTTTACAAATGTCACACCCAATTTTCAAAAGTGATACTCATTTTAAACTAATTCCTGGATCATGTATTATATTAGGACTTGGTGTATTAATTGTAACTACTATACGGTATGCTTGTATAAACTGTGCTCTTTTTTTTCTACCATATTTGAGGGGGG
>JAYJLX010050704.1:0-11530 GCA_036873525.1 Chalinula nematifera | reverse complement strand
TTTGGATCGTTTTTTACCACGAAACGATCGTTTCGTACTACGCGACGTAAAGTTTTTTTTGCGATGTACTGTATGTATGCATGGGACGATCAGCTGCATGTGCATATGCATGCACCCACTAGATCTTAATTAGCAATACACAATTAAGGTCGCAATAAAATACTAATTTATGCATGGACTACATGAGCGCAGGAATATCATGTAATTTTTATATATGTGCAAGATACAATTAACATGCATGTATGTACTCAAAACTTGCAAGGGTAAAGCTATGATGCGCATATATATATATATACATGCATTAATACCAGAAAGTGGTCTGGGGACACGTCTTCCTAATTGGTTCTTCTGGAATATTATGCTTGATTATATTATAGTACGTGCCGATTGAAGTAATTAACATATTTCACCAGAATCAATTAGGAATGACACTTATAGACCACTTACTTGGTAGATAAAAGTTGGCAGTTACACCAAACTAGTGCATATGCTAACAATATAAAAAGGGTGTGGCTATGACACCTAGACTATATTGCTTATAGTGCCGCGTGTGCTCTAGCTGACTCTGCTGAGTCAATTGCTTCAGTGCATTGCTATAGTCCAACTTGCTATAGTCCAACTTGCTATAGCCCAATATGCATCTGCATGCATGCCACCAGTTTAAACTACTAGCACGGACAAAATCATAAAACAATTAAAATTAAATTCCAATCAACTAATCAAAACTGAAGCTTCACAAAAGAAATGCAGCTAAAAAAAAACATTCCTGAAAATTTAAAAATATATAAAAAACACTTCGTAATGCATTTGCGGGTAGAGAAAATTAGACATGCACAGCTGCATTGATTTAGGTAAATCTTGAAACTTGAAAATCTTAAGCTAAAAGAAAAACATGCATAGAAAATTAAAGCAAGAAAAAAATCTATAAAAAAACAGGAAAGCAAAAAATTGCCCATAGCAAAAAATTACAAAACAAAAAAAAAGGCAGTTGAGAAAAAATCACTGCGCTCCATAAGATAATTTGACAAAAAAAGGCGAAATTCGAAATGGCCACAAAAGTACACTGGTTGAAGATCTATACTCTGTTTTAGTACTATATTTGTATAATAGTAATATGACTCTGGTATTAACAGATGTTATAAGCTTTGTTAGTGTGTTAAAATTTCATGCTTTGGGGCTTTATTCGTTTCTGTTTATTATAAAGGGATTGGTAAGTTATTTGGTGGTCGTTCAAGTGTCTTTGACTTGAAAAGTGAAATAAAGAAGATAGTGTTTTATAAGGAGACCATGAAACCTGTTACTCATGATGCCGGGTTGTTCACAATGGTCATGGCTACTTTCTCACAATTTGAGAAGATTGTGAGTATAAATCATCATTATTGGGGCAAGCAGGGGGGGGCCTTTTCCGTGGACTAATCAATTATGGAGCAGGAGGCCTCCCATGCACAATGACACACGTTAAAATAAATATCAAAAAAAGTTGATATTGAATGGCGTCTATAACAGCCTGCAGTACAATCTTCCAGCTCTTCAAGTGATAGATTTAAAAATCACTGTTGGTTGTTTTACTGGTCTATATATGTAACTGGAGCATCTTTATTATACAAACTTTCCAACTTCCAAAGAGTCATGAAATGGTTGGTCACTAGACTACCTGCATGCATGCCTTTAACCAATCAGAGCATTTCGATTAAGCTTTCCAACTCCAAGAGATTAAGCTTTCCAAGCCAAGAGCCATATCAGTCCATAAGTCACTATATACTAGCTGTGTACATGCAATGTAGCGGCTTCAAGAACTAAGCTGTCTTAGTGTATTACTATATTTTTACCTGTCGTGTACAGACAATTTCTTCTATCTTTATGCTTCTATATATATGGCTGAATTTCCCTGCAGTACTGACATGACCCCTCCTGATAGCTTTCCAACACAGTGAAAATTTCAAGCTCAGTATATATAGGCTCAGTTATGATGCATGCTAGTATATATGATATGTATAACACCATACAAATGCACTTCTTCAATCAGAATGATTAGATCTACTTGACTGGCATATACAAACATGATCTGTTAGCACACAATGATCACAACAATTTACCTCGCGAAGGCTTGCCTCAATAATGTTGCATTTGTCTATTGCTGTGTATTATTATATTCTTACTGTTCCAGGGTAAACCCAATACAACTTGTGTTAATAAATTGTTGAAGAGGTTTAGTCGCTATTTTGAGTCATTATTTCGTATTGAGTTTCCATTTTATCTTTTACTAGTCTACAGACTTAGAAAGTAAAGCAGATTAGATATTAACTTACTTAAGTATAAAGAGTCTTCACTGCTCTTGATTCCGTTCCCTCCTTTCTCTATATTTGTCTCTTCCTCAATCTTCTATCTTATACCCCAGATTTAGTTCATTATATGAATGTGAGGAACTTGGTCCCTTCATAACTAAGTGTATTGATATGTTTGAAGTCCTTCCAATTCATCAACTGGCAAAAACTTTACTAGCCTTCTTGGACAAGTGAGAACAAACCATTATTTGTCCCTTTCTATTTACAATTCCTTTTTTTTCACAGAAACGATTTTGATATAATGTTTAGATCTGAAGAGGCCAGTAGTGTCTTTACTCTACTAGCCACAGCAGCCAGGGACTTGATGGATTTCTCAATGGAAGTAAAGAGGAGCAATATTTACAACGCTTCCAGTGAAAAAATGGTGTATTATAGATTTTTGTGGAGTAAGTCCTGCTGCTGACCAGGTGCTGGTTGAGTTATTAAATTTATGTTTTAATAAATATATAGTTTCTGTGTTTCTGAAGTGTTTGAGTGAGAAAGGTATTGTAACCAGAACAGATCTCGCCATATGGCATGAACAATTCATCCTCAAGGTATAATATACAAGACTGTGTTATGTGACTTGTGTGATTGACACATCATGCATGCTGCCTTTAGATTCCCAAGCAAACACCAATTACTAAAGATATGATCGATGATTTCAAACTAGGATTTGAATTATCGAAGTTATTGAAGCTACCAACGGAAAATCAGTTCACTACACATCATTTGGGTTGCTTCCTGGCTGATGAGAAATCAGTTAGACCATTTGCATATGCCAGGTAATGAGTAGGTGTGGTCAAATAATGACACACCTCTTTAATATATTTTTTTTATTTTTATATTCTTATGAATTATAGAGACATTGTAATTGGTCTTGAAGAATTTATCATGTCTGATAAAGAGTTACTGGTCGATATTTTAATCAACTTAAGAACGAAATTTTTACAAGCATCAGACTCTGCTATTGTTGGGATAGCCAGTGTTGACAAAACCTTACTGGGTACAATTGATGAGGTAACTAGTAAAGCCCGGCACATCCCAAGTTTAAGTTAAATATAATTATATGCATTGTAGGGAATATCATTTCTGGACAGTATTACTGAGTTATGGACCAGGAAAGGATGGCATAAAGGAGAGCAACATGGAGACTTCAGAGCCGAGTGCCTCAAATGGATGATACAATTACTAAGTGCAGTTAGAGTGACCGATCCCAATGCACCTCAACTACTGAAGAAGTTCCTGGCTCCTAATAGAGGTAGTATTATTGCTGACAAGGCATATAGAATGGAGATGGTGCAGTTTATACTGAAAGAAACAAGGGCCAAGTTCCCTGACCTCACAATACAGCAGTTCTATCTCATGTACAAAACATTTGAAATATGGCCAGTATCTGTGAGTATAATTAATAAACCCGATATCATTAATGTTAAATTTATAATGGTTAATTTTTTTTATAGTTTCTTCATGATTACCTGAAGCAGTATTGTATTCCTGTCAATGTGAACATAGCTGACCCCATCTGGTCTGAGTTCTTTGTTGAAGTTTTGAATCGGTAATAAATATGCATTTCTATATACCATGCGCACTCATGCCACGTACACTAAACTACTGCCAGGCTGCTACATATAAATTTTAATAATTAAGTTAAGATAATACTAATAGTCTTGTACCTTCATATCTTTTCATTATAGATATTCTAACACTGGCATTATTATGGATTTCATCATCAGAGTGGCTGAGAAATATCAAGTCCAAAAATCTCATGATTTTATCCTTGACATTCTTCAATTGAACGTACCGAATTTTTTCACTTTCCCTTCAAAGGAAGATGATACCAACATAGCCAACAGGTTTACTGATTTCCTTCAAGACTACATCAAGAGGAACAATCTTCGTCCAGTCATTATAGAGAGAATCCAGGAGATACTGTCACTTGTATGCTGGGAGGACAAACAGATCATGTTTCACTGGACAGTACTAAACATCCTAAAACAGGTTAGACTATAGCTTTATAGACTATATCTTTCTATATGCATACATTGTGTATGAACAGACTGCAATGTTATGTGTATACCGGTATACCGTCAATAGCACAATTGGAATACTTTTACATGTATATGATGTGATATACTTTTGATACTGATTGGGTGTAATTCTTGGTATTAATTCAATATAATATCTTACATGATATATGTTATACCTTATTTGGTATTATAAAAAATGTACATGCATTTTTGTATAGTATACTTATGTCGGAGTATAGGCTTATTTGATATATTGTATTTAGGAGGTTATACCCGAGTCACTCCAAGATGACAGTATTGAGACAACCAAACAGTTCAAAGATCTCCTGCAGTTCTCAGTAAACACAGTCAGTGAGAAGGTGTCATGCTTTGGGGTCCTCTCTCCTCGTCAGCGGTTCTGCTGGGGTGTGATCTCGGCTGGGTGCAGTAAAATACCAATATCGGCTGAATCATTTGAATGGATCATACCTCTTGAATCCATTATACAGCTTGGCTCAGTCTTCAATTCCTATTGCAACTCCCGACACATGCGAGGGCATACGTGCCTCCTCACGGAATCACTGCCAAAGGAAGTGGTTGAATGCCAGTGGGATGATGTACGTAACTACTTCAACTGGATACAACAGGTTCAGAACGTATTGAGGATATGGCAGGACAAGTTCCTCAGGTTCAATGTCAACTTTGATGAGATACTAATCTATGCCAATCAAAATGTGACCATTAGCTCACTCGGCAGAGCTGTTTGTGCCAGTGATTATGTGATAGATTTGCAGGACATCCAGGGAGTTAAGGAGTCATTCATGATCTGTTTTGAACAGTTGAACTGTTACTTGATCAAATTCATCCCTAACCATCCTGAATCCAAGTATTGTAGTCTTGTTGAGCTCCTCGATAGCTACGGAATCAATTTCCCTCTAGACTTGCAGCAAAAATTTCAGGGCAACATAATATTCCCCGGTAATGACAGGGACATCCCCGATGGACAAAAGTTGAGTAATGCAATCAATGCCTCAGTTCACGGTCAATTTGAGCCAGGACAAAATGGTTCGTTGGTGATTACAAAGTCCTTCTCTTTGTATGACCTACAGAGGATACTTGAAGACTTGCAGACATTTTTGGAACCAATTATAGAACATATGGACATGCTGGTGTTCTTCCATCTTGAGAAGAGTGACATGTTTTCGAAACATCTTCACAAACGTCTGAACGACCTCATCACAGCAGCTGCCTCCCCTAGAGTAGACCAACAGGCATTTACTGCCGTAGCCTCCTTCACACACTCCCTTGGGCTGTCCAAACGTGACAAAACCAAAATGGAAGGTGTGTCCAGCATGGCCATCTTGCATGAGGGTTTGAAAGGTGTCAAAGATTTAATCCTTAAAGTGCTTAAAGGCACAGCTACATACTCTGATATAGTTGAAGATACCTTGAACCTTCACGAACTTAAAACTGAAGAAGAATTTGGCAAATTGAAAAGGTACTCTGAGCAGCTGGAGATGAACTGTGATGGTCTGGAAGGAATGCGAAGCATACTGGAATTATTCCAGTTCACTCACCATATTGAGCAGATAAGGCAGGTATGCGAACAGTTTAAACTGACCAAATGTTTGGAAGAGGATCAGTTGAAAAATCTCCTGGAGATCGTTAAAGGGTTGGAAACAATTGAATCTCGTGCCCACTTGACCCCAATTGAAGCATCAGAGAAGATAGGTTTTATCAAGAAAGTGCTATGTCTAGAACACGTGCAGTGTGATAACAGCTGCTTGCAAGTGTTTACAGAAATAAACTGTACATCTTTTTACTATTTCATCGAAGGGTTACGTTTCCATGGTCACGAATCCAGTACTGCTCAACTTCAAGACCTTCTTGAACATTTAACTACGTTGCTCAAGGTTATCACTCCTTTTATGCAAGAAGATATTTCTTTTAATGACCTAATGAAAGAGGTTGTCAAACTTAGTGGCTTGAACTGTCTGAAGCACTTGGAAAAAGTCAAGGAAATCGCTTCATTCGCACAGGTAATATACATGTGCATAGCTTATACTATTTTCATTTTTAATTTAATTTTTAGATGTTTGTCAAGCTGCAGTCTTGTCAAAACGATTTCAATACTGAAGCAACAGAAAGTCAAAAAATGGATGAAAGTCAAAAAATGGATGAATTGTCTGAAAAAGATTTGAAAATGGTCTCACAAATGATGACAAGCTCGTTTAAGATGTACGAAGAGCAGAAGAAGCAAATGGAACAAGAAGCGCTACAACTCAAGCAAACTATTGCTGAACAAAAAATTGAAATTGCTTCTTTAAACGATGCAATAATGAAACAGAAACAGATAATATCAGAGGAGAATCAAGCTCATGAAGAAAGAATTGAAGCATTAAAATTAAGCAATTCACAAGAACAGACAAAGTTACAAAAAGAGAAAGAAAATCACCAGAAATTAATGATCGAGTTTTCTGAATTGCAAGCAGAACATGAAAAATCAGTAAAAGCACACTCAACTGAGATCAAGGAATTGAACAGCACTCATCAACAAGAGAAACAAATCATTGAAGAAAGAGCTAATGCAACATTATATCAGCTGCAAAAGAAAATCAATGACTTCGAACGGAGTTGGAAAATTTGTAACAAAGACATTGCTATGACCAGTGAGAAGCTGGGCAAAGGAGCCTGGGGAGGCGTGACAGTGGGTGTGTACAGGGAGGAAAGGGTTGCCGTGAAACAGCTTTTTGACATTATAAAGAGTGAGCAAAATTTGGCAGTAGTGAATCGTGAGATCGACACCATGTCACGACTACGCCATCCTAATCTATTGTTATTCATTGGAGCTGTTCTAGACCATCCCTCTGGTAATCCATTGATAATAACAGAAATAATGGACACCTCACTACGCCAGGCCTACGAGAAGGGACAGCTGACAGAGGAGACTAGTAAACTATCCATTCTCAGGGATATAGCATTTGGTCTCAACTACCTTCACTGTCATCATGATGAGATCATACATCGTGACGTCAGTAGTGCTAATGTACTGCTGGAATCAAGAGGAACCAATAAATGGAAGGCTAAACTATCAGACTTTGGATCAGCTAATATCACTTGTAATGCCTTCACCCAAGCCCCTGGGGCTCAAGTCTACAGTGCTCCCGAAACATTAGTAGCCATTACTGATGAAACTCCCTGCCCTCAAACTACCAAGATGGACGTCTACAGCTATGGTATCCTCACTTGTGAAGTAATGTCTTGTCGATTTCCGGATCGCAGCCAGTTCCAGTCTACACTAGCCAGCGTCCACGCTAACTCTCCTTCCATTGGTCGTATTATTCGCAGCTGCACAATGAAGAACCCTTCTGATAGACCATCCATGACTCAAGTTATTCAACTATTAGAATAAAAATTTTTAATGCAAGAACTAAAATTAGTTTATAATTATTCTTATACGTTGCCAACATTTCCGGTTTTCCTTTTTTTTTTTTGAATACTTTAGAGTATTAGTGCTTCATAATTATATCGAATTTCAGTAATATTACATCACATGTTAGACCTATGAATGCATAAATGAGATTGATGACGACGGCAGCTAGATCATATGTTCAAATTATATACCAAGGACTCAATCAAGAAGAGCTAGTAGTTATATATCATGCAGTGATTAATATGCTGATAACATGCATGCAGTGTAATTATAACGCCCCGTGGTTCCATACGTATAGTGAGACTACGCATACCATACAGATTCAAGCAGGTGCTAACACAAGACCAACCAGAATCGGGCTGTAATACACTATACTTGGATAAAAATATTTAGCCATATAATCGTTAATAACTTTTTTAGAAATATTATCTACATGTATCTGTTTGTGTGTTACTGTCACAATGAAAGATTAAAATACACTGATTCTGAGAAGATTTGTGTGAAAAGTACATAAACTATTTCCCTGTCTTTTATCTGTTCCATGAATTCATCCCAAGCATGTTACGAAACTAGATAAAAATAATTAATATTAATATACTATAAACTTGACTATAGATTGATTTACAATACTAAACATCCCCCACTACTGGATTCTAGCTTTGAGGCTACACTTTCAATTCTAACTAGCCCGACTACAAACTAGCCCTACTATAAACTCTCCCCACCCAAACTATGGCAGCCTCCAACATTATATTAACCCTCAAAATACCAACTCAAATTGTATATCTTACTGTAGTCACTCCTTGGTGCAATATTTTGCTCAAGAGCTCTACAATGACAATACTGTTTGAATCATGGTCACGCAAAAGAAACAATTGCATATGCATGCTTTCAATTAAGCCATGCAGGTAATGTCTTAGAACATGCCATTAGTCGCAAAAGGTTGCCATCACGGTCTTCAATGGGTGAAAGTAGGAAACAAAGCCACACTCTCATGGATGGCACGCACGATAACACAGCAAAGTATAGGGATAACCTTCACGCAACTAATGGAGCTTCCTGCTATCTTGGAATATCGTATTTGGTCACAATGACATGATCGATGACATAGTCCAACCTCCTCTATATAGCTGTGTGTGTGGGTGGATTCACCAAATTATGAAAAAATGCTGATTATACTTTGTAAATTCACAAAAACCACATGTTATCAGATTACAGAGCAGCGGTGTACACCTGCATGAGTACGTAGGTTTTAATAATAGAGTGGTTACACATATAACATCACGTGGCCTGACACGCCCCTGTGTATGGCAAAAAGGTCATTGGGTTGCTAATAAAGTTACATGCTCAGGATACAAATATGGATGTTTCATGCAATTCTTATATTTGACACCAGTATAATGGCATCATAGACTACTTTATTTCCACTGCTTTTCTTGAGCTTAATTGATTTGTTGAAAGCCTCGCATATCAGATCCTTGATCCCACTTCTACCTTTGGAGTGGGAGGGTCTGGTACATGACTGACATTAAACTAACTGAAACAACACAATTAACAAACTGCAAGAAATACCTCAATAATACAATCAATGCATTCATCTACCGTTATTATAAAATTATTATTAATAAAAATTATTAAGTAAATTCAATATGGCCTCTGGTGATGTGGATGTAGTTGTAGTTGGATCATGTATGACAGATCTTGTCAGGTAGGCTTATAGGATATCAAGCTATACAGCCCATCCTACTGCATGTAGATCATATTGTTATCCATTATTACTATAGTTATGTATCGAGACTACCTAAGCCAGGGGAAACCATACAAGGCCATTCATTCAGCCAAGGCTTTGGTGGAAAGGGAGCCAATCAGTGTGTCATGGCTGCTAGGATGGGGGCCAGTACTGCAATGGTGGCTAAACTAGGGGATGATGCATTTGGTCTAAACACCATAGAGAACTTCAGGAACAACAATATTAATGTAAACCAGCCACACCCACTGTAAATGTGCAGTACAGTGGAACCTCTGTAATCAGGACACTCTGAAATAAGGAGGACACCTCTGTAATGAGGACACTGTCTGAATTCCCATAAGTATACTTTTCATACAAAACTATCTCAAATGAGGACACCTATAATCAGGACACTTTAAGTTGGCCCAATGGTGTCCACAATAAAGAGGTTCCACTGTATTGCTTTATTGGAAGTTATAACATTGCATGTTTAATATCAATTAGAAGAATTGTATGTAAACTCTACCCAACGAGTGTATAATAATAGAATCCAGTATGTGTGTATCCCCCTATGACTTTCATTCCACCCCTCCTTATCCCTTTATTGTATGCCACTCCCCCTTTAATGATTATATACTATTAAATTACTTTTTGACAGATTGATCAAGTGCAGACTATACCAGGAGAAGTATCAGGAGTGGCTCCCATTACAGTCGATGATAATGGTTAATTCACTAATATAATTTATTAATTATACCTCTTCATCATTCATCTAATCATGGAATGGTAGAATTAATTTGTATGATGCCAACTATAAAGGCTCTGTCTTTTATCTGGTGGAAATAATTCATTATTATTCTGAATCATTATTATTCTATATCATTGTTAGGCGAGAATGCCATTGTCATTATTCCTGGAGCGAACTCCCAGCTCTGTCCTGATGATGTACTGAATGCACGTGATCTCATTGTTAATGCTAAAGTATTGGTATGCCAGCTTGAAGTACCCAACGAGACAACGCTTGCAGCTCTGAAGCTAGCCAAGGAAAATAATGGTAATTAATGTTATAGTATTTGCTGGAGCTAGGATTATTATCACTAATATTAATATATTACTGTCTGAGCTAACAACATAAAAATCCGAATATAATATACAGTTGAATGAAACTGTGTGGCTGAATTTCAAACACAATCACATCTAAGCCAGCTAAAGTTTATTCACATTGAGTTGAGGATTGGCTCAAATATTTATTGATGGTATAAATGTGTAAGTGTGTAAACGCAAACGATATAAATGGATGAATATCCAATCAGTAAAATCCTCAACTACATAAAAGCACTTGAGTACACTAATTAATAATCTTTATATACTGTCTGGCATTTATAAAGCAAGCTATATGGTATAATACATCCATATCCATTCACAAGTTATTTTATTTTATTTTTTTTTGCAGTTAAGACATTGTTCAATGCTGCCCCAGGACAGTCGGGTCTAAGTGAAGAGTTCTTTGCAAACACTGATATACTTTGCATCAATGAAACTGAGGTCGATTATAATTGAGCAAATAAAATTATTAATAATTATTATTTATAAAATGTGTAGGCGGAACTGATAACTGGTATACCAGTTACTGATGCAAGTTCAGCTGTTAAAGCCATACAGAAGCTGAAATCAAAGTGTAAATCGGTTGTCCTGACAATGGGAGGGGCTGGGGTGCTGTTTACTAACGGTTCTACCTCAGGTCCACTGGCACTCAATGCTGATAAAGTTAAAGTAGTAGATACAACGGTGAGTAAGATAGGAGTTTATGTACAGTGGAACCTCTCTTAATGGACACTCCCTGTAAAGGACACCTCTGTATAAAGGACACCTATTATTTCCCCAAACAAAAGTTTCCCGTACAATACAACCTCTGTGTAAAGGACACCTCCATTTAATGGACGAAATGCTCTGTCCCATAGGTGTCCACTAAACAGAGGTTCCACTGTATTATTTATACAAAATAATTATAATGATAAAAGTATTGTACTTTTGA
>JAYJLX010050693.1:0-11532 GCA_036873525.1 Chalinula nematifera | reverse complement strand
TAGTGCATCAAAGAAACTTTTCGTCTTAGACCCTTTCGATAACAAGAAAGAAATCAAAGTCTTCATTGGTCCACACAGCCACGATATAAAGGGAAATTTTTATTCAGCTCCTTGAAGTCCAAGTTGTATACCCAATGGAGCGTAAAAGATTGTTTATTCATAGCTGCTGCCTGAAATGACTATACATGGTGTCAATGACATGTACATAATAATAGATGTACAGTATACATGTACATACACAATTATGTTATTTTCGTTGAAAATACACACAAGTGATGTTTTGTTAGAAATTTTCACCCTGGGGCTAAGTAACATTTGGAAAACGTAGATGCATTGAATGGTGGTGGAATCGAATGAACAGCCAGTGCTCATAGGCAACTGCATTGTGAGAGATACATTTAACACTATTATTATACAGTGCATGGAACTCGGACACCATTGTGTCAGCATCCTGATTATATAAGGTGTCATAATAATCCAGGGTATAGTTAAGCTTTTTTTACACAATAACGACTATATATAGAAAACCTACTCATACTGACGTGTATGTCCACTACCGATCAAACCATCCCTCCAAGACCAAGATTGGTATCATCAAGTGCCTGACAACCAGGGCTAGTAGAATCTGTAGCAGCGAGGAGAAGCTATCTGAGGAATATGACAAACTCCGGGAAACGTTCCTAGCCTTGCAGTTTCCTCCGCAGTTAGTCAATAAACTCCTTAACACCATCCCACATCATCTTACTAAACAAAAGGAGAAAGACATAGTGACACTATCCCTTCCATACATTCCTGGTCTTATAGCCAAAGCCTGTAGAATCCTTCCTGTGAGGGTTGTATTCTCCTCGGCCAACACACTACGTTCTAACCTCTCTCGGGTGAAAACACCTATTCCTGCCTTGGAGCAAGTTGGTGTGGTTTATTCTATCCCTTGTAGTTGTGGTAGATTATACATTGGTGAGACTGGACGGTCATTACATATTCGAATGAAGGAACATAAACGAGCCGTAAAGAATGCTGACCATTGTGCCAGCATCCTGATTATATAAGGTGTCATAATAATGCAGGGTATAGTTAAGCTTTGCTTTGGTGTGCTCATTAATCCTACATGGATCTCGTTATGGATCTCGTTATTGAATCATAATCAAGTACGATCTCGTTATTGAATCATAATCAAGTACGTCTCTCCACATCTCTCCACGTTTCTTCACCAGTTTGACACCTTATTGATTCTAATTGTTATTTTATTATCCTTATTGTTTGAATTCAACATGCCTTGTCCTTGAACATATTTGCCACTTCACAATTAGCATTCATATCCTCACTTGCATCAATCACGGCTCTTCTTTAATCTATAAAAGCAATACATCAATACAAAAAAAAAATTTGTATAAGGTCATGCCAACTTGCATACATGTTTACATGCTCAATGATGGATAATCCATTTTCTCCTGCCATGAAAGGTCTTCTTGAATAACTTCTTAACTTTATTTTTTTTGCTAGTTTTCTTAGCATATCAATTCCTCAAGATGTTCTTTGTAGTTGTCATCCATCTGTAAATTAAACAATACACATTATATGTATAATGTACGGATATAGTACATGTAAATTATGAACAGATTATACACCTCAGCAGCCCTCTGCTGGTGATCTCTTTCCTTATCACGACCCTAAAAAAACATGCATGCTTAGTGTTTGAGTATACAATTTTAAACTGATATAGTATATACCTCAAATACCTTATCATGGCAGCACCTGATCCGTCATCTTTTACCTGTCGCATATTGCTTAACTTCTGTCTAAGCCAATTTCCCTGTATGTGCATAATTACATAGACACAATAAAGCCATACATTTACTTACAGTTAGTATAACACAGCATAGTGTAGTACATGTACATGCAACTAACAATATTGCCAATTTCGTCCTTAAGTATAGGATATATAGCTACAAGTTTTCGGTATATAGCTGTGTGCTCTTGAGATGAAAGATACTCTGTTTTATCCCACATGAGTTTAGGGACTGGATATTTCCGGGTAATTTGCTTGTTCTCAATGCATTGTATGCAATTCTGTGTGAATTCTACCCAGTTACCCATAGAATATGAAGCTGGTGAGATGCCGGTAGCAGACTTAGACGCAGGTGAATTTTAGAGAGGGCACCTGTTGAAACATAATTACATTTAAAGTATTATGAATGGGCGGATCAAAGACTCCAGCTGTGCCACACAAATCACTTATTGTACATTCCTGCACAGGTAACTTAAGTCCTGGGTCAGGCTAAGACAGCTGCTAATACTACAATGATGTTCGATCAACCGTGCAGCTAAATACAAGCTAAACTTTTTACAAGCCGCTGTGACGTTAATTGACGCATGTATTATTACAATACAAACTATACAGTCACGTGAGCCTTTTCAATTAATTTACATCATCCCTCGTAGTTGTTTATTTGTGAGCAGTATGGGGGAGTGTGCTTCTTCGAGCTAAAGTCCGGTAGTGATCCACTATGATACTGGAGGCGGCACCAGTTTAGAAAAGTGCCGCAAGGTGTAATCTAACTTTATCAAATTTGAGGAAAGAAACTAAGTATAATCTCGAACTATTTGTAGTCCAACACGGGGGAAAAAAGTACACAAATTGTTTATCTCTCCAAAACCTTACAGAGAATCGTTCCTGAAATTTGATAGCATGTAGAGCTACAGTTAAGACGCAGCTAATACAACTTTCAGAGCTGAAGCATAACAGGATCACTACCAGATTTTGCGCTAAAGTTCTGGAAAGTATCGATCGAATACCGTCGCTTGTCCTTATAATTTTGCAGCATTTCAGTATTTAGCATCTTTAGCAACGGTTAATTCTACTTCATGCAACTTATTTAGGTTGTTTTAAACTAGAGTTATGATCAACTAAAATGTAGCCATGTTTGCAGCTGTAAAAGCCTGACCCATGACTTAATCACCTATGTGTGGAAGACCTTTGTGATTGGGGCGAGCCTGAGCGAGCCCCACACTAGTCGAAAATCTTGTATGTTTGTTTTGGTACGTATTCCGTATTATATCTTTTATAATAATTGCAATGTAAAATGTAAATGTCACGTGTGTGCCGGAAGTAGTCTACTAGGTCTAAAAGACTCTAAACGTACAATGGTCGATCGACAATGGCAGCTCAGATCAAGGCTCTGATAGCTGATAAACCGTCTAGACTGTGAACTTGTAAAGCCTGTGCTATCTTCCAGTTATTCAAAAGCTCCATTGAAAAAAACGCAGCTGCGCTACCTTGTGTATCTACTACCTAACCAACCTGAGTAGTCCTATACAAACTTTCCATACAACTCCAACTTGTCTCCCAGAGCCTTGAACCGTCAGTTACAAGTACTGTAATAAACATAGCTTGCTGAACTGTCTTGGTGTATTATCTTATTAATGCAGACTATACTATTTCTTTCTCTCTTCACGTAAGCTTTCTATAATACTAACTTACTGTCTACCTGGCTGTTGATAGCTTTCCAAGATGGAGTATAAGGTAGTATCAAGCCATACTGCTTCAAGCTGAAGTGTAGGCTCAGTAATGTAATCGCTTGATGCCATACGATCCACGAACTGTGCTATATGATCCATACGAACTGTGCTCCTTTGAAATCATGCAATGAGCCGTATGGTGTCGTGCCATATGATTACCCACTGAATGCATTTCTTCAGTCAGCTTAAATTGACTGGCATACAAACATGATCTGTAGCCAACAATGTCAGCTATGCTTCTCGCGAAGGCTCGCCCCATCATTGTTTTACAATCGTCTAGTTAAACGAATGTTCTTCACACAAACACTCGCACAAAAGAAAACGCTCACACAACTTGAACGCTAAAGCACACAAATACTCTCCAAATTTAAAGTCGGATACTCACACAAGTGCTCACACAAGCGCTCACACATACTTATACAGTACAAATATTCAGTACACAAACGCTTACACACAAACACTTACATACAACACTCACAGAAACACTCAGCAACAGCAACCGTCTTTCCATACAAAATACCATAAATAATTAAAAGCAAAGTGCCGGAGCACGTGCTTGTATGCACAATATAGTACTCGAGGCGTGGTCTTGAAAGCCATATATAGCACTCAGCTTCACCTCATGCTGTATGGGTTTCTCTACCACACTTCTCACGCTGTATTACGAATACAAGCACTGCTACCATGCTTTAACTACTACGTAATGTAACTATATTATCCCCAATCCCCCAAAATGGCACACGACTTTAAGGGGAAAAAAATTACCACACCTACTTATGCATGCTCATATCAGTATTGTTATTTAATCCACCATATGCAAACAGTATAAAATAACAGTATAACAGTATATATATAAACCGTCATAATTATTATATACAAACCTTTACATTTACATTTTTTGTTACTTTTTTATCAAGAATAATATGCTCTTTCTTTCTCACACTGGATATCACTAGCTATCTCATTATTCGTTAACGGCAAAAACACTGCACCAGAAATTTTATTCCTTCTGAAGGCTTCAACAGTCACAAATTCCCGCTATCCTTTCCTTGAGAAAAACGCAACCATCATCTGGTGTGAACCTTTCAACGGCATGAAAACCTTCGACTTCCATCTTCTATTGTAGCTGCAGACGACAGAAATAGTACAGCCGCTGGAGCTGCAATTTGTTTATTTTGAGTGGGTGTGATCTCAGCTACATTAAATTCTATCTACGTGGGTAGTACAGTTATAGTGCCATGAAGTGCCCTTTTTGTCCATCAACCTGTTCAACTTTATCTCAGTTGATGTCAGATTAGCCCATGCTGATTCCCCTTCTACACCAAGGATGCTGCCGAACTTTCAAAAGCTACAGGAATCACCTATCAAGATTTTGCTGCAATTCAGTGCTTTGAACAGAAACATTCCCGTCAATCTCAAACCGATCTTCATGACAGTTATCTTCATGAGGGAGGCAATGAGGAGCCCTTCGAGGAGGCTAATGACTCGGAATTCAATGCCGCCGATGATGTTGCTGTTGACTGTGAGCAGAATTCAAAAAGGGCAGCAGCTGCTTGGATACTGAAGACTCGACAGCTTCATAAAATTCCAATATCTGTCCTTACTCAGGTCATGCTCGATGTACAGCACCTTTTTGAAGCTGTCGAGAGAATCTCACTACAACGTTTGAGAAGAACTTTTATGAAGGCTGATATTGATCCAAGAGCTCTTGAGATTGTGGCTTTATTACCAGTAACCTCTCTAATCTTTTACAATCAGAGCGAATTAGCTTTGCTGCTGCTGCGAGTTGTATCCCAGCTACTAAGGTTGCTCTACGATCAGATTCTGACAAGGCAAAAGCATTAGCTGGTGATTGTGAAATCGAAACCACTCCATCCCAATCTGCTCGCAGATGCAGGATACCTCAACACCTGGAGGATAGCTATATTGATTCAACAATAGTAACCTGTACAGAAACATCAACAAACGACTACTATGCTACTATTGACATCTTGCTTGAAGAAATGGGTAATCGTTTTGGTGAGCTCCATTCCTCGATGCTTTGGTTCCAATGTCTGACCTGTTCCTCGATCTTCCGACACTATGGTAAGTCGCTATTGTCTGAGATCCCGATTGCTTGGAGTTTTCTTCTCGAGTCAGACCCCGAGTTGGCCTCCTTCCATGTCATACACGATAATTTGTCTCAAGCGCCCAAGTGTTTCCCTTCTACCATACAGGCATACAGAATTGCAATGACGTTACTGCTGAAAGAAGCTTTTCGTCCCTTCGTAGGCTATCGCCGTTTGACTATGACTAAAGATCGTTTAAGGAATTTGGCTGTTTTGTATATAGAACGAGATCTCTCCAATAAGCTGTGGGCGAATTGGTTGTCCAGTTTGAAAGGTGCTTCTATCAGCAGGAACAGTATGCTATTATTAGCAGAATTACGTTGTTTTAACCCTAACTTTCTTCTCTACTAATCTCACGTGGAACGATTAATTAAATACAAACACACCCATCCTTAAGCCACACCCATTATGAATATTTAATGAGCCCTGGTATAGTTGATTTTCTGCAGCCGCCTATGTGAGCACACTGCCACAGTAGCAACAACAGTACTTTATTCAGCTGCTACATGCTTAATAATACAGCAGCTGTAACAGTTACTTTGACAGTAGTTTTGACAGTACTTTATAAGGTAATTACGGTGCGGTGTGCCCACTTTTTTTATGCATACTGTACACAACTCAAAGCCATACTATTAATACACTCTACATTAATAATTGTACTTGAGTCCAGGATACTACAGGTGTTGGTGACTGAACCAAAATGAATGTTGGGACCAACTCCTTCCCTATATTGAGAGGTTCCTCAGGCAAGTACTGGGTTTAATCCATTTGAGCTTATCTTTGGGCGAAAGGTACTCAAGGATGGATCAACTGGTCCTCAGAATCAGGAAGAGGATAGTATTATAGAGTATCTCCGGAGGAGAATGATGGAAGAAGAGGAATTTGTTTGAGAAAACATCAATGAAGCTCAGAAGGAATGGTATGACCAGAAGGCCAGAGAGATGGGATTACAGCCTGGTGCGAAGTACTAGTATTACTACCTACTTCCTCCACAAACTTTTGGCTTAATGGCAAGGACCATACTGAATTAGACGCAATATTAGAAAAGTTAACTATGAAGTAGTGATGCTTGAGAGGAAAAAGCAACATGTGATCTTACACGTCAATATGCTTTGCAAATGGAACCGATTGGAAGACGATAGCATATAAGGGTGGAAATTGCACAACTCACTGTCAATTAGAGCGGGTTTGTCTCTACTACCACAGAAACGACATAAGGTGGAAGATCTATACTGTTTGAGTTTAGAGAAGTGATATCTGATATCTGATTGAGGATCACATACGAACCAAGGAAGACAATCTGACTTTCCCTTATCGTGTACCCAGAGCATATGCAGAGCTGGTACAGAAAGAGCTGACAGAGACGATTGAAGAAGGAATCGTAGAACCCTCTAAGAGTGAGTGGGCCTCTCATTGTGGTGGTAGCAAAGTCGGGAGAATCTGTGTCGACTACAGGAAGCTCAATGCAGCTAACCGTTGGAGATGCCTACCCCATGCCGACATTCTGGGACAAGCCAAGGTCATAACAACATTGGATTTATCCAAGTGTTACTGGCAAGTTCCCGTAGCGGAAGTGGATAGAAGTAAAACTGCCTTCTTTAGCCCCATGGGATTGTAGAGTGATGCCTTTTGGTTTATGCAGGACTCCAGCTACTTTCCAGCGCGCTCATGGATATAGTTATACCCTTTGTGAGTGCTTATCTGGATGACATGGTGATTTCTAGGTCATCTAGCACATGTACGTCAAGTGTTAACCAGGACGCTGAAACTAAGAAAATGTAAATTTGGAGTATCTTAGTGCACTACCTGGGACATATCATAGAAGGTGGGAGAACCAAACCAGAGCCAGGCAAGTTTGCCAACATTGAGGCATACCCCCGACCAGCAACCAAGAAGGAAGTCATGATGTACCACAGAAGGTTTATCCCCAATTTTTCCAGTACAGCAAAACCCTTGACAGATTTAACCAAGAAATTTCTACCAGAGAAGGTGATTTGATCTGCAGAGTGTGGAGCCCTTTTAAAGGGAGCTCTAGGATCCCATCTGTGATGAGGAACACTAACTTCAATTAAGATTTCATCTTATGACGCCTCTGAATATGGAGTGGGAGTGAGCTGTTTTAGCCCAGATGGATGAACAAGGTTAGGAGCATCCAATTGCTTACTATAGCCGTAAACTCCTAAACCAAAGTACTCAACGATTGAAAAGGAGCATCAAATTCAGAACTTCTAATGGGAAAACCCTTCAAAGTCATGACAGACCACAGAGCGTTAGATAAAAACAAAGACATCAATGCTCGTCAGAGTCAACATTACCAATTCACTGTGGAACATCGGAAGGGACGTGCTAACACAAATACTGACCAAGGATTGGTACAGAGACGTGCTGCGCACAGGGTGAAGATGTAACTGTGAGTAAATCCAAGGACGTTGACTGAGCAGATCAAATTAATGAAATTCAAATGGACCAATCAGAACTCGTATATGACAGCTACACAAATTGCTTAAAAAAAATGAAAGCACTAAAGTGCTGAATCATGCATGTGTATACATTTGATCCAAATTCAAATGTGATTTGACATCACACAGCTAGCACACCAGTAGATCTTAGTCTGCACACACACATATCAGTACACACATGCACTTTACAGTATAACACAGCATACACAATCAAATCCTGTAAAAGTTAGAATTCTTCACACTTAAACAACCAACTGAACTAACTAAAAACTTACAAGCACGAAGCAAACTTATAGATCAGTTTCACTGACTGACTGACTCCAGTATTTTCATACTTACAAAACTCATATAGTCCAATCACTCGAAAATCCAGCAAAAGATTTAAGCCTCACAGTAAGTTCCAGAAGTTCTAGAGCCATTCCAGGGCAGTCTAGATGCCATCCAAGCACGATCAAGCCTCAGATCAAGCAGAGCATCAGAGGCCATGATTAATTAATAATTTTAAGTAGGCGTGACTGACAAATTTTGTTCAATGGGTGCGGTCTGAGCAAATGGCGACTAGCAAAAGTATCGATCGAAATACTCACAGATCTTCGTATTAACCTTGGCCATGTTTTAAAAAATCCGTTGAATGGTGACATTGAGCGCCTTCAATAGTGTCAGTGAAGTTCTGAATCAAGTATCCACAGCGGTAACACACACACACACAGACAGACACACACACAAACCGACTACTATAACCCTCCGCCCACGCTCGGGTTAATGAAAGCACTAAAGTGCATAACCCTCACAGTTTCTTATACAGTAAATTAATCTGCACAGCCCAGCACACACATGCACTTTACAGTATAACACGGCATATACTATTAAATCTTCCAAACGTAAGAACTCTTCACACTTAAACAAACCAACTGAACTAATAAGAAACTAACAAGCCCAAAGTCAACTTGTAGAGCAAACCATCAGTTTCACTGACTGGACAGACTCCAGTATTTTCACAATTACAAAACTCATTATCACTCAGCACAGCAAGTTCCAGAAATTCTAGGGCCATTCCAGGGGTTTAGATGCCATCCAAGCACGATCAAGATCAGAGGCCATGATAAAATAGGCGTGACTGACAATTTTACAATTAACATGTGCTCAAGGGGTGCAGTCTGAGAAAATGGCGACCAGCAAAACTATCGATCGAAATACTCGCAGGTCTTTGTATTAACCTTTGCCATGTTTTGAAGTTCAATATTCAGTGGTAACACACATACAGTACATGTATATGAAAGATGATAAAACCAATTGACAGGGTCAAAAACATAACTTGTGGTTACAGTAATGGAGGCAATGGAACCTAATACATTATTCACATGTATGATCCAACAATACAAAGTACACGAAATTCTAACACCATTGCAATCCCTATGCCCCTGGCCTGACTACTACTAATACACCAAATATATATCAATGGATGAATACCATTTAAAATTTTCAAAACCATTGAAAGTGAAAGTGGGTTATTTTATAACAAAAGTGTCTGCTACACACATAAGGACAATGCACATGTACTTGGTACACATACACACATGAAATGGAGAATCAATAGTATTGATCTGGTAACTGCACTTACTTATACTGTAAGTGCATATACTACAGTATAAGTAAGTGCAGTTACCAGATCAAACTATTGATTCTCCATTTTACAGGTACATGTGTGTATGTGTACCAAGTACATGTACATTGTCCTTATGTGTGTAGCAGACACTTTTGTTATAAAATAACCCACTTTCACTTTCAATGGTTTTGAAAATTTTAAATGGTATTCATCCATTGATATATATTTGGTGTATTAGTAGTAGTCAGGCCAGGGGCATAGGGATTGCAATGGTGTTAGAATTTTGTGTACTTTGTATTGTTGGATCATACATGTAAATAATGTATTAGGTAATAATGCATTCCATTGCCTCCATTACTATAACCACAAGTTATGTTTTTGACCCTGTCTAATGGAACAATTGGTTTTATCATCTTTCATATACATGTTACTGTATGTGTGTTACCACGTAATCTTTGTGAATATTCGATGGTGGAACTTCAAAACATGGCAAAGGTTAATACAAAGACCTGTGAGTAATTCGATCGATAGTTTTGCTGGCGCCATTTTCTCAGACTGCACCCCTTGAGCACATGTTAATTGTAAAATTGTCAGTCACGCCTACTTACAATTTTATCATGGCCTCTGTGCTTTGCTTGATCGTGCTTGGATGGCATCTAAACCCCTGGAATGGCCCTAGAATTTCTGGAACTTGCTGTGCTGAGTGATAATGAGTTTTGTAATTGTGAAAATACTGGAGTCTGTCCAGTCAGTGAAACTGATGGTTTGCTCTACAAGTTGACTTTGGGCTTGTTAGTTTCTTATTAGTTCAGTTGGTTTGTTTAAGTGTGAAGAGTTCTTACGTTTGGAAGATTTAATAGTATATGCCGTGTTATACTGTAAAGTGCATGTGTGTGCTGGGCTGTGCAGATTAATTTACTGTATAAGAAACTGTGAGGGTTATGCACTTTAGTGCTTTCATTAACCCGAGCGTGGGCGGAGGGTTATAGTAGTCGGTTTGTGTGTGTGTCTGTCTGTGTGTGTGTGTGTTACCGCTGTGGATACTTGATGGTAGAACTTCACTGACACTCTATTGAAGGCGCTCAATGTCACAATTCAACGGATTTTTTAAAACATGGCCAAGGTTAATATTGCATCATCCCCAACTACTGTATATGTAGCAACAATGCTGTACAGTGGGTATGGCCAAGGACCAAATAAGGGAGAAGGGAACCTTTATGCCCAGTGTCCATGCCACCATGGAAATTTATTCCGGCAAACATTTCTGGCTGTAGGCAAAGAGGATCAAAAATTTCCACAAAAAAAAACAACCAAACAAAACATTACATATGTAACACATTGTTGATACTACATTGTATATCCACATTATTGTACTACCAGCAGCTCAGATACCACAAATAAAAAAAAATTAATAAAATAATGTGCTTAAGGTGCAGATCCCTCGCCATGCCAACATACTATATATGTATGTATGTATGTATGTATGTATGTATGTATGTATGTATGTATATACATACTTACATACATACATACATACATACATACATACATACATACATACATAAATACATGTACATAATGTATGCATGTATGTATACATGGTGTGTATACACATGTGACTGTGTATGTACATATGTACACGTAACATACAGTGTATAAGTACATGTACATGTAGATACATGTACTAGCTGTATGTACTAGCTGTACATACACAGTACATTAAATACTAACTATAGGCCCATTGAGGAACCTTTCAAGAATTGGCTTACATTGAACAAATCGAACACTCCTTTGCTGTAATGAAGGAAGTTTATTGGTAGTGGTAGACTGTATAGCTGAC
>JAYJLX010050682.1:0-11539 GCA_036873525.1 Chalinula nematifera | reverse complement strand
TCCTTTCATTATCATTTATCAACTGAAGTATTAAAGTGGAAATGGAATGAGAAACTGATTTCAAAGTGGAAGTGGAACAACTTCTAAAGTGGAAGTGGAAGAACTCTAAAGTGGAAGTGGAAGGGTTGTATAAAGTGGAAGTGGGCCACCGTACAATTTGCTACATTGTTGCATTACCAACATAAACTCGCACAACCTCCCTGTAAAGGACACCTCTATTTAATGGACAAAAAGCTTTGTCCCCAAAGTGTCCGCAAAATGGAGGTTCCACTGTATATATAGATTACGAAGGGGGATTGGAACTCTAAAAATTGTGCAATTCAGAGTTGGTAGTGTGTGAAAAATTGTTACGTAGTAACAAGGTGTACGGGGTAAACAGGCATTATTTTAAATTTACTAAGTATAGAAATAATTAGAATATATGGTACTGGCTACCACAAATGTAGAAATTTTTGACCAGTAAAAATTTCGACTTTTATAGTCTGTGAGTAGTGAAAAGTTCATTTTCGACCCATGGGCGTGGTTACAATAAACACGCGCTGTAGATTTGTGTTTGTATACGGGTTATAACTAATGATTATTTTCGACCTTTTCAAAGAAGGTCGAAAAGGACGGAATTTTCTACTGGTCAAAAGTTTCTACGTTCACGGTAATACTTAAGTTTGTGTGTGTGTGTGTGTTGCCACAAAATTTCTGGATATTTGATAGTAGAATTTCATTGACATTCCATTGAAGGTGCTTGATGTTGATAGTACCATGATTTAAGGGATTTTTGAAAACATGGCCAAGGTTAAGACGAAGATCTTTAAGTATTTTGATCAATAGTTTTGCTGGTCACCATTTTCTCAGACCGCGCCTTTTGAGCACATGTTGCATTGAGAAATTTATCAATCATGCCTAGAATTTACTCTGAATATGGCCTCTTTGATAGCATGGATGGCATCTATTGTTGTAAAGACTGGCCCTAGCATTGCCCTAGAGTTTTTAAAACTTGCTTTGAAGGCCCAAATTCTGATGCATTTTCCACTGGAGTCTGTTTAATGAAACTTAATAGTCTGATCTACATGTTTACTACATGTGTAAGTTTTTACTTGGTTCAGTTGGTTATTTAAGTATGAAAAATCTTTACTTAAGTTGAATTTATATGTACATGCATGTATGCTGTGTTATACTATAAGTGTGTGTATTAAGCCTAGTTCACAATATTGAACGCACTGGAAATTTCCGGATATTTTCCGTAATCTTGACGCAGACGAGACGGCAGATTAGAACAAATTTCTATTCCAGCGTCTTGCGTAACGTTCTAGCGTCATATTGTGAACTAGGCTTTAGGCTGTACAAAATCTGTACTCTGTAGCCTACTTGTATAGTGTGGACTTAGATGTAAGAAACTGTACATTTTTATTGGATCAGGTGTATTGTACATGCTTTACTATGAGGGTTCAGCACTTCAGTGCTTTAATGCTATGAACATATAACGTGATTTAAAATTTACATGTTTTTATTAATTTTGTTTGTTCCTTAGTTGGAAATTGATTGTAAGTGCTCCTTTAAATTTTCTTGTATTTTCTATCATTTGATAGAATCTAAGGAAACAGAATTCACTGACCATCCCTCTCCATCACCTAATGGTAGTTTAACACCTCATCACGACCATGTGGGTAATGGGGGTGTGGCTAAGACAGAAATCCCGACACGCCCAGATCAGGAAAAACCACTGGATAAAAATGAAAGATCACATAAACAGATGCCTCTCAGAAATACACAACCCACAACCACACCGAATATGGAAACAGCTAATGGCAGAATAACGCACAAGGCACCAGTTGATGATGACAAGAGTCGAAAGTATAAAATAGCTCCAGTAACTGATACACAAACAACACAATCACATCCTTCATCACCAGTGGCTGGTGCCAGAGGAGACCAGGAATGTCTTTCGACAGATAGACCTCAATCAACTCCACCTTCACCTCGAGTGACACACCACCACCAGCCAGAACATGAGGGTAACTTGTCTGTGGAATTCTTGAATATCCAGAAGGAAAAGCTACAGATTGAAAAAGAAAGGTTGAAAACTGAGCAAGAACAAAGGGATTTATTGTCTGAATTGGTGGATACGAATAAAACTTTAATTAAAAATCAAAAAGATCAGCACGAGCAGAAGATGGAACTGGGAATAGAGCATCTTGAAGTTGACAGAGATATACTTGGAACAATGGAGACAACTGGAGTGAGTGAAACAGATTCCACACATGAACCTATACACGAGAACATGACATCGATAAACACTACAGACCCACTCACCACTGAATCATCCCACCAGCCACACCCCTCTCACACAACTGAAGCTACACCATCCCACCAGCCACTCCCCTCTTACACTACTGAACCAACACCATCCCACTACCCACATCCCCTTCACACTTCAAGTGATGATGAACCTTGTAACAATCTAGATGATTCATCGGGCGAGCCTCCGTCCGATGCTGACCATGACTCTAATGTTTTATAACTAGTTAAGGCAGACCCATATTCTCACTCATTCTCTCGCTGTCTAGCTGTTTTGATTAGTTGTTGTTAATCCACACAAATTATTACATTTTTTTATAAACATGTACATGAATTTTTGACACTTTACACAGCTCCACAGTTCGATTTGTGTCTTTAAATTCCGTATTATTATTATTATTATTATTATTTCTAGTTTTATCTTAATTCACATATTCAACAACGCTCTTTTCTTAAACACTTCGAATCTATTATCATTATAATTTTTATGTGGTATATTTGTTTTGTGCTGACATAATACTAGTACAATAATTATTATTATATATGAGACATCAAACTTTTGTCAAAATAAATTTAATGAACACAAAACTGAAATGGACATTCATGTGTTATCACGTATTATGCCTTATTAGATTTAAGAGGCATGACTGGTAGACGTTAATACATAATGCTATGTATCAGCAATAATACCATATGTATATCAGTTTTTGTCATGTCAATATATTATGTCCTTTCTGTGGACTGCTATACAGAGGCATCATTGGTTGGTGTGAGTGTGTTTCTGGAAGCCTCTATTTGCTCCTGAGCTGATTTGACCAGTTTCTTGAGCTCCTTGTCAACCAATAGTACGCATACTACAAGTGAAACTGCCATTATTAGCAGAATAACAGCAAAAACAAGCACAGCCAGTGGAAATAACTGAGACTCAATGTTATTGGCAGTAGTAGTGAAAGCTGTAGAGTTGATAGAGGCTAATGGATCATTGTAATATTGTTGATCAATTGTGCTGAACATTTTGGGACTTTCTATAGATTGTAAATAATCAAATGTCAATATTGTTATATATGTAATACAAACTAATTATACTACTGTATTGTGATACTACTGTATTGTGACTCACATTAGTTATTCAACATAATATAATGATCGATCGGTGCCCAGGATTGAATCATTGTTGAAAATAAAGAAAATTAAAGAAAACAGGTTTAAATTTCATTAGCTGATGGATTCGTGCATCATACCTTTCACTTTCAGTAATTAGGGAAGGTGTGATGGCTAGAGGAACATTCCTATTAGGAACAGAATGATAAACTCATCAAAAATATTCCAGAGGAAAATAAGGCACATCATGTATTGCTGGACTCACTGAATGGAGAACTCGGAAGATGTGCTAATAGTATAATAAATACTATCGTAAAAGGTCAATACAGATGATGAATAGTATATGTTTGACTCTCCTAATGTAGAAGTTCATACAAAGTGGTATTACAATGATCATATTGAAGAGATATGCATAATAATAATATACATACATGAGAGAGTGTTTTATACATAACCTGATGTTATTTTTAGTGTTATTGAATCAGTTGATGCTCCAACAACAGTTGATGCTCCAACAACAGTTGATGCTTCGACAACACTCTGTTCTATAGTATAATACGCCATATTGTAACATTAGTGTTTACAACATATTGAATAGTTAATGTCTGTTCACATTGAGTTGAGATTTGTCCATTAGTATCTATTGCGCAGTAGTTACCATTCATAATGTATCATTTACGAAGTGTGTGGATGAAATCAATGACTCATAGCTAATGAGCAAATCCTACTCAATGTGAACAGATTTCGTGAGTAGTGAAAAGTTAATTTTTGACCGATGGGCGTGGCTACGATACAACACGCACGCTGAAGAAGGTGGTATTTGTATACAGTTAAAGACTAATATATTTTCGACATTTTCAAGGAAAGTCGAAAAGGACGAAATTTTCTATTGGTCGAAAATTTATACGTTTACAGTATACAAATTGTTGACATTGCAGTCGAGTATAAACCAGGCTTAATTGATCCATTATTACTAACTCACTGTATACTAGTAGATGAGCTGCTAGTTTAGCAATGAATGTTATCTGATTATTACCAACACAGTAATAGGTACCATTATCAGATAGTTTAAGGTTATTAATTATTAAGTTAGTTCCATTATACTGATACTTGGATGTGTTGGAAGGTATAGTACTGCCATCAGGAAACTGCCATTGGAAATCCTTATAATTATGAATATCACAAATCAAGGTGATATCACTGGATGTATACTGATAGTATACAAGGTTATCAGGTGTAGTGAAGGACACTGGATCTATAAATACATTATAACTAAATATATACATGTTACACACTATATACTCTAGCTAGTACTATATACCTACATATGTGTATTAATGTGGCAGTTGATGAATTCACAGTTACTCCATTGAATGTACACTGACAATAGTATACTCCAGCATCAGCTTCATTGGCATTACTGATAACTAGTATCTGGTTATTATTGACGAAGTTTTCCGATATGGAGTATTTAGATGACCCACTGCTAATCTGGGTACTTTCAAAGAACCATTTAATGGTGTCTCCACAGCTTGATGTAGGCTGACAGGTCAATATTACTTGAGTTTTGGTACTTCCAAAATACTCTTGTTTAGGATACATATTTATTTCTCCCACTGCTAAAAAAGGCAAATAGCTAACTATTCTCAGTTGATATATATTTTAATACTTATTACCTCCATTAGCAGCTGAGACACAGCAGTGACTATGTAATAATGAAGAAATTATTAGATTCATGAAAAGAACTCTATACATTTTCTCAATCAGTCCAACTGCATGATCTAGCTATTATAGATTTTATAATTAACATTATTATCATTAAAATTATCCCGATATTGATGCTGGACAGGTCACAACTGGATATATGTTTGTGAAAAAAAATATGCAAGAATTCAGTTTGTTCCCAGATATAAGTAAATGGTCAATTTACGAATAGGCTACCAATTGCTAATTTTTAAAATAGATAATAAAGTACAATAAAGTAGTATATATGGCTATGTCTATATGATTAATAGCCCCTCATGTACATATATGTACAGTGGAACCTCTGATAATAAAAACTCCCTTTAATGCAAATAACCTCTGTATAATGAAAATTAGACCTTGAGGTCCCTTTCCCAAAGAAACAATGTTTAAGGAACCTCTCTTTAAAGAAAACCTCTGAGTAATGAAGTAATTTATTGGTCCCAAAAAAGTTTCATCATTCAAAGGTTCCACTGTAATATTAACTTTTCTACTGGGTAACATAATTATATCATTAATTTTGATCTATAAGAACGAATTGAGAAAAAAAAAAATTGTTAATCACAAAGACATATATAATAATACAAGGCAGGTGGGTGTGGTCATGGAGTCATACAATGTATGGTGGTAATACAAGGCCTTGCATAAAAGCTAATGTCACTAAGCTGTATGGTATTAAAAAATCAACTACAATGTACAAAAATTTAGTGTTCTATTTTCAGTTGTTTAATTGGTCACAGTTGATATAGTTTCATAAATAACATTCTTTGTTGCAGTGACATCAGAAGGACTGACGAAAACACCTTCTTTAAGTTTATAGTTGCTCTTCTTTATTTCCTTATGGGTTGTTCCATATGCAGGATTATCAACAAATGAACTAAACACTACTTGACCATTATCATCCTGCTGAATCATTGGATTATCTCTCCTTCCAGTTCCATTCTCATTTTTAAGAGCTATCAAATGGAAAGATATATGAAATACCGTGGCATCTACATTTTTAGTTATTAACCTGTTACTAATTGCATCTTGTATCTAATGAGACAGAATCCCATTCCAATTATCGTCAGTATTAATAGGAGTAGCAGTACAGCAGCTACTGTTAGGATTTTTATTGTATCATCACCATATCACTATATGATGTTGTACATGGATTCAATGAAGCTTCAAAGCCACTCTGACTGACTATTATACTGGTTACATGACCAACTGAAAGAAAATAATATTATTAATGTATTACATAAATGATTATAGCTTGCTAAACTAACATGGCTTTTGATAACGAGATATCTTTGAATGTCCAAAGGACACTAAAATTAATGGAGAAATACGTTTATGTTAGGTTAAGAATAATCAATGCATGCATATTCAGATCTAACCTGACGATACAGTACCTGATGGTGTCTTTATACCAGGGGATATGTACTGCTGACTCTGAAACTAAAACAGATATGTACACGTATAGCTATACACACTTTAATCAGTACTATAATCAATACTAACCATTGATGATATTGATAGAGCAGAAATAGTAGTAGTAATAGTTATAAGTATACATTTATTGTGGCATCACTAGTTTTACTGCTACTATCTATGTAGTGAAATTATGGTGATTATGTATTTTGGTTGCTATATGATTAACTAGTACACATCTAATGTATACCTGATGTTATTTTCAATATTGAAACCATTTTTTTTTTAATAGGATTTTGTACTAGTAGATGAGCTACTAGTTTAGCAATAAACGTTATCTGATTACTACCAACACAGTAATAGGTACCATTATCAGATAATGTGAGATTATTAATTATTAAGTTAGTTCCATTATACTGATACTTGGATGTGTTGGAAGGTATAGCACTCCCATCGGGAAACTGCCATTGGAGCTGCACATAATCATGAATATCACAGATCAAGGTGACATCACTGGATGTATACTGATGGTATATTAGGTTATCAGGTGTAGTGAAGGACACTGGATCTATAAATACATTATAACTATAATTATTAACAATATGTGTTATACACACTATATATTCTAGCTAGTGCTATACCTACATATGTGTATTAATGTGGCATTAGGAGAGTTCACAGTTACTCCATTGAACGTACACTGACAGTGGTATACTCCAGCATCAGCTTCATTGACATTACTAATAACTAGTATCTGGTTATTATTGATGAAGTTTTCAGATATCGAGTATTTAGAGGAACTGCTGCTAATTTGAGTACTTCCAAAGAACCATTTAATGGTGTCTCCACAGCTTGATGGAGGCTGACAGGTCAATACTATTTGAGTTTTGGTACCTCCAAAATACTCTTGATTAGGATAAATCTTTATTTCTTTTGCTAAAAAAGACAGTTAACTAATCTCAGTCGATAAATATTTTAATAATTATTACCTCTATTACCAGCTAATAGTGAAGACGTGATCAGATACATGAAAAGAACTCCATACATTTTCTTGATCAGTCCAACTGCCTATCATGATTTAGCTATTATAAATTATTAACTAACAATCATTGTCATTAAAATTATCCCAGCACTAATTGGACAGACTGGATATAATTATGTTGGTGAAAGCAAACACATAAGCACAAGAATTCAGATGGTCCATTTCCAGTGGGTTTATTATTTCCATAAAGGCGTCAGGTTACGCTACCAATTACTAAATTCTTAAGCAAAGTATAAAGTACAGTAAAGTACTATAAATGGCTATGTCTGTGATTGTTAGCCTCTCATGTACTTATAATGCTATAACTTCTCAACTGGGCAACATAATTATATTGAGTGAAACAATTTTTTAACCACAAAGACATAATTATAAAACAAGATGGGTGGGTGTGGTTATGAGTCATACAATACAAATATAACTATAGTGGCATATGTCACAGATAAGTTGTATGGTTTCGAATAAAAAAGCACTACAAAATTCAGTGTTTGTTAATATGCTTTCAGTTGTTTAACTGGTCACATTTTCATAAATAGCATTCTTTGTTATAGTGACGGCATAAGGACTGATTGGAAAATTATCTCCATGTCTAGAGTTGCTCTTTATTTCCTCATGGTGGGTTGTTTCGTATGCAGGATTATTAACAAATGAACTAAACGCTACTTGACTATTATTTTGCTGCTGAATCATTTGATCATCACTCCTTCCAGTTCTATTCTCATTTTTAAGAGCTATTAAATGGAAAGATATGTAAAATACCATGGCATCTATATTTTTAGTCAGTATAGTTATCAACCTTTTACTAATTGCATCTTGCATTTAATGAGATGGAATCCCATTCCAATTATTGTCACTATTAATAGAATTAACAATACAGCAGATACTGTTGCTAGGATTTTTATTGTATCACCACAATCTTGATTCACTAAGGCTTCAGAATCACTCTGACTGACTATTATACTGGTTTCATGATGACCAACTGAAGGATTAATTATCAATGTATTACATAAACAATTATCTTATTCCAAACTAACATAGCTCTTGATAATGAGATATCATTAAATATCCAAAGGACACTAAAATTGAGGGAGAAATGCATTCACTAGGTTAAGAATGACGCATGTGCATTCAGCCATGTATACCCTTTAATACCTAACCTGATGATACAATATCTGATGGTGTCTCTATATCAGGGGACATGTACTGCTGACTCTGAATCTAAAACAGCATGTCATATGTGTATACAGTGGAACCTCTGTAATCAGGACACTCTGAAATAAGGACACCTCTGTAATGAGGACACTGTCTGAGTTCCCAACAGTACACTTTTCCATGCTAAACTATACCTCTGAAATGAGGACACTTCTATAATGAGGACACTTTTTGCTGGCCCAATGGTGTCCGCAGTAGAGAGGTTCCACTGTATAGCTATACAAATCAATTGGTACTAATCAATACTAACCGCTGCTGATATGGATAGAGCAGCAGTAGTAATAGTAGTGATAGCTATGGACACATTTGCTGTAGCATTATTATTAGTTTTACTGCAACTATCTAGTGTGATTATTTAGGATGCTATACGACTAATATGTACTATGTACACATGATATATACCTGATGTTATTTTCAATGTTATTGAAACCATTGCTCCAATAGGATTCTGTCTACTGTATACTACTAGATGAGCTGCTAGTTTAGCAAAAAATGTTATCTGATTATTACCAACACAGTAATAGGTACCAGTATCAGATAATGTGAGGTTATTAATTATTAAGTTAGTTCCATTATACTGATACTTGGCTGTGTTGGAAGGTAGAACACTCCCATCATGAAACTGCCATTGGAAATCCTTATAATCATGAATATCACAGATCAAGGTGATATCACTGGATGTATACTGATAGTATACAAGGTTATCAGGTGTAGTGAAGGACACTGGATCTATAGTGCAGTACTACTAATAAAATGTCACATTATATAATAAATTAATACCTATGTGTATTAATGTGGCATTAGGAGAGTTCACAGTTACTCCATTGAACACACACTGACAGTGGTATACTCCAGAATCAGTTTCATTGACATTACTAATAACAAGTATCTGGTTATTATTGATGAAGTTTTCAGATATCGAGTATTTAGAGGAACTGCTGCTAATTTGAGTACTTCCAAAGAACCATTTAATAGTGTCTCCACAGCTTAATGTAGGTTTACATGTAAATATTACTTGAGTATTCTTGGCGGTACCTCCAAAATGCTCTTGAGTAGGAAAAATCGTTATTTCTTCTACTAAAAAAGACAGCAAAAAAGCTAACTATTCTTAGTTAATAAATATTTTAATATTACCTCCAGAGACATGGTGACTGTGTAATAGTGAAGTAATGATCAGATACATGAAAAGAACTCCATACATTTTCTTGATCAGTCCAACTGCAACTACTGCATGATTATCTATAGCTATTATAATTATTATTAAATAATATTATCTTCTGATTAAAATTATTCCAATATTAATGTTGGAGGTTATATGTTGGTGAAAGCAAACACATAAGGACAATATTTCAGTTTGTTCCCTATAATTTTCCAGTACGTGATGTATTTGCATAATTTAAGGTGTCAGATTAGGCTATCAATTGCTAAATTCTTAAGCAAAGTATTGAGTATACAGTAAAGTAGTATAAATGACTACTCCTATGATGGGTAACCCCTCATGTTGCTTATAATAATGTTAGCTTCTCCACTGGGAAACATAATTATATTGATCTAAAGAATGAATTGAATAAAACAATTTGTTAACCACAAAGACATAATATAATATGGTAGATGTAGTCATTGAGTCATACAGTATAGTATTATTATGAAGCCTTGTGTAAAAGTTAATGTCACTAAGCTGTATATGGTATTAAAAAATGCACTACTACAAAATTAAATTTTAGTGTTCAATATTATGTTTTCAGTTGTTTAATTGGTTACAGTTGATATAGTTTCATAAATAACATTCTTTGTTGCAGTGACTTCAGAAGGACTAATAGAAACACCATCTCTATGTTTAGAGATGTTCTTTTTTATTTCCTCGTGGGTTATTCCGTATGCAGGATTATCAACAAATGAACTAAAAACTACTTGACTATTATCATCCTGCTGAATCATTGGGTTATCGCTCCTTCCAGTTTCATTCTCATTTTTAAGAGCTATAAATGGATAGAAATGTGAAATATTGTGGCATCTAGATTTTAGTGAATATTATTATCAACCTTTTACTAATTGCATCTTGTATCTAACGAGACAGAATCCCATTCCAATTATCGTCAGTATTAATAGAAGTAGCAATATAGCAGATACTGTTACTAGGATTATTATTGTATCACCATCACTATCTGATGATGTACCTGGATTCAGCACTGAGGCTTCAGAGTCACTCTGACTGACTATTACACTGGTTTCATGATGACCAACTGATGAAGGATTAATTATTAATGTATTACATAAACAATTAGCTTGCTAAACTAACATGGCTGTTGATAATGAGATATCATTGAATATTCAAAGGACACTGAAAATTAAATGGGAAATACATTTATGTTAGGTTAAGAACAACCCATGCATGTATATTCAGCCATGTATACCCTTTAATACCTAACCGGATGGTACAGTACCTGATGATGTCTTTATACTAGCTGAAGATGTGCTAATAGTATAATAAATACTATCGTGCAGAGGGGTCAATACAGACGATGAATAATATATGTTTGACTCTCCTAATAATACAAAGTGGTATTAGAGTAATCATACTAAAGAGATATACTATGTACATGAGAGATATACTTAGTTTAATATTTGACTGTTCTATAATTATGTATACCTGATGTTATTTTCATACTCAGCTGTTCTAAATAAAACACCATAATTGTTGTAACATTATTATTTACACATATTGATAATATAACAGTT
>JAYJLX010050671.1:0-11544 GCA_036873525.1 Chalinula nematifera | reverse complement strand
CACACAGACAGACAGACAGACAGACACACACACACACAAACCAACTACTATAACCCTCCGCCCACGCTCGGGTTAATAACTGCACAGTACTCGCATACTGTAGAAAGTAGTCCATTATTGTATGTTGCATCAGTAACCTATTATACCCACATGGTTGGGAAAATGTCGCAAAGTAGGAGTGTGAAACTCCCACAAATTACATTAATTCCTTTGAGCCGTCTCTGACCAACCGTTACTATTTATAAACCTACAGTAACCATATCACTCAGCTGTCATTTCGTATAACAAACAAATACGCAAAATCAACTTTTTTTTGAGGGCTTCTGTACATGTAACCTCAAGCACACGCGTACTGCACACTGAAATTCTTAGTATATTCTTAATAGCATACCGGCTCCAGAAAAAAGCCTTGCAATTCTATACATGAGGACACCTGGAAGCTTTGATTGGTCTTTTTAGACCAGTGACCTACACACACGCCTACAGAATTCGTATAGATAGTAATGCCCCACATATAACTCAAAAAAAATTAAATCGATATACAGTACATGTATGTACACGTATGTGGTCATAATTGAAATTGTAGCAAAATCATTGTACAGAACGATATCATCCAGAAGTAGCTGACTTCCTTTTTGTTCACAACTTCACATGTACTGTAGATAAGCCAATCAAACATACTGGAGGTAGATTTGTTGCACCACCAGCATTCTCTATTACTTCGTTTACTAGACTCTTAGCTTTCCTGAAATAACAGAATTCAACAACATATACAAGGAGTAAGAAAAATACTTACTCAACGCAATCTGGGGAGCCCGATATGCTGACCTGACGTTCCCCATTGACCTCAGTACCATCTGTACATAGGAACAACAAAATTAATACAGACTGTACATGCATATTATTAACCCGAGCGTGGGCGGAGGGTTATAGTAGTCGGTTTATGTGTCTGTTACCACGTAACCTCTGTGGATACTTGATAGTAAAACTTCACTGATACTCCATTGAAGGTGCTTGATGTCAATGATTCCACAATATAAAGGACTTCTTCAAAGCATGGCCAAGGTTAAGACGAAGATCTTTGAGTATTTTGATGGATAGTTTCGCTGATCACAATCGTTTTAAGACCGCGCCCCTTGAGCACGTGTTGTAAAAAAAAATTGTGAATCACGCCTACTTGCAATTTTCATCATGGCCTCTGATGGCTTAATGCTTGGCTTGATCTTGTTTGGAATGCCTTGGATGGCATCTAGACTGGTCCTGGCTGGCCCTAGAATTTCTCTAAAACATGTGGTGAAGACTCCAATTCTGTTTCATCTTGTGATGGACTAGTGATTGTGAGTTTTGTTAGTGTGAAAATGCTGGGGTCTGTCTAATGCAACTGATGCTCTACTTTACAAGTTTATTTTATATTTGTAAGTTTTTACTTAGATCAGTTGGTTGCTCATGTGTGAAGAACCCTTAATTACTTCTAGAAGAAGCTACAGTAACTAGTGTATGCTGTGTTTTACTGTAAGTGTGTGGTGTTCATCAATGATGTGTGTATGAGCGTGCTTGACTGTGCAAACTAAGATCTACTGGTGTGTAAAAAACTGTGTTGTCAAATGTGTATACATGCATAACAGTGATGGTTCAGCACTTTAGTGCTTTTATTAATAATGTGTTACAAAACAAGTGAAAATAAACAGATGCAATCAAACTAGTGATCCAAGTGTGTTATTAATATCTTACAAAGCGTAGTATGCTTTAAGAGGTTCATTAGTAAACAGATTCATTGACAAAAATTACATAGAGTAGCCCTCCGGTCACTCGTAGGGCATTATTATGAAATGGTTATACCACATGTAAAGCTGTTTTCATTACAATTCTATCACTCAGCTGTCATAACTAAGTTTTACACTGTTTGTACTATAGAAGCCATAGAGATCAAAGGCACCACTATAGGTTTGTACCAGAAGCAGTGTATATTCACAGGTGAATATATAGGGGATTTCCCAAGTATTCACTAGTGAAGAATATTCAGGGAAAATACCCAGGTTACCAAACGTTACCGGAGCATATACGAAGTAAACGAAAGCACTACAAGACGGTAAACCCTCGCATGCCGTTATGTACTAAGTTACCAAAACTCACGATCATTAGGAAAAAAAAAAGCAGTCTAGTGAAAGTAGAGAAAGCTTTATGGAGTCTGGATCGAGACGGTACAAGACAAATGAGTGACAAGACACTCGGTTAGTTACGGTTGGGCATCAGAGTATCAGCGATACCCGGCGCAACCATTACACGAAGGGAGACAGCCACAAACAGCTTTCTTAAATTGACTGGGCATGTTCAGAGAACAAGGCTTCCATAGCACAAGTCAGTTGTACCATGACTAGCTGGGTTGTATACGAAATACACGAGGTAATATTTTAATAATCCCGAGGGCGGCCCCAGCTAGGCATGATATAACTATTACTTGTTTATCAATACTATAGCTAAATAATAAACAATAAATGCACTTGAGGTGCAGTTCCTCACTGAGCTTAAACATAAATCAGAAAACTTCAGAAAAACAAGACTGAAGGAGACAAAAAAAAAAAAAAGAAAATCACAGCTCCCTATACAGGGCTCGAACTCACTCAGGTGGAAAAAAAAAAAAAGGAGGGGAGCTAGTGTGATTCGAACCCGGTACCCCATGCATGATGTTAATATTTATAATCTTAAACTGCTTACTAACACACTAACACGCTGATTACAGTATCCCTCCCTACTACATGACTAGGGATAATTATGACCGCTGAATGTTAACATAATAAAAAAAAACAACACCATAGTATATACAGTTTGGGTCATTAAAAAGAGTATAAACCACACCATAATTACCTTACAAGGTACTGTCAAAGTACTGTAAGCATGTAACAGCTGCTGTATTGTTAAGCATGTAGCAGCTGAATAAAGTACTCAATAATTACTGTACTGTACACACTGTACTGCATTGTCATTGTTCTCTGCTGTGTTATACTCTGCTGTCATAACTTTTGTTGAAACCTTTATCTATTTACATGTACATACAGTACACTGCAAAAAAAAAAAAGTTAACATTTCGTTTTCGTTTCGTTGCAGTTTTGTACTATACACTGATCTATACACTGATCCTACTACATGTAAGTACTTGCTTATTACTGTTGTACAGTAGCCCTCAAAAAAAAGTTGACGTTGCGTATTCGTTTCGTATTCGTTGCGTACACTGAAACGGTCATACTAAAGTTGTTTTTCATTACAGTTTTATCACTCAGCTGTCATAACTTAGTGTTATACTGTTTGTTTATCAATACTATAGCTAAATAATAAAAAATTATGACAGCTTTAACGGGTGGACTACCATAAGCACACCCACACTAGTGGGCTTTGGAGTTAAGGCATGTGATGGGGGGCCCCCTTTGAGACAATTAACTAATGGCTGCATTAATTAGAGGGGCTATCTCGTAAGCTACTCACATGCACATGCCAGATCAGCTGTACCTCCAGCCACGCCCCTGTAGGTGGAGGCTAGGTAGTATTCATGCAATTACTTAGGTTATGGATATTAGACCTTATTCAAAAGGGGGAATTACCATCAGCGAGGGCGCAGGCCTCGTTGGGGACACCCATCACATGCATGGTCTCACTTCAGGGAAGTGGACAAACGATGACCTAGAGGAAAAAGGAGGGCAGGGTGGGCGGGGCTTCGCTCGAAAGTGGACACTTCTTACTGTTTGGTTGCTAGCTAGCTGCTCAGTGCTCACACGAATGGTGGGATAACCATGTGGCGCTGATTGGGCCTCTCACTGCGCATGCGCAGATTGGAAGGATAGCTGGAGTTGGCGCGAGAATGTGGGCAAGCGCATGCTGAGAAATTACCCCTGTAGCACGGGGGCCCCCCAATTCATGAGCTCCCCCCGTTAACTCGGCCTAACTGACATTAACCCGCATTTAACGGGTGGACTACCATAAGCACACCCACACTAGTGGGCTTTGGAGTTAAGGCATGTGATGGGGGGCCCCCTTTGAGACAATTAACTAATGGCTGCATTAATTAGAGGGGCTATCTCGTAAGCTACTCACATGCACATGCCAGATCAGCTGTACCTCCAGCCACGCCCCTGTAGGTGGAGGCTAGGTAGTATTCATGCAATTACTTAGGTTATGGATATTAGACCTTATTCAAAAGGGGGAATTACCATCAGCGAGGGCGCAGGCCTCGTTGGCCCAAAGATTCTCCAGGAGAATTCCCCCCAAAAACATGCACGCAGTTGGAGATAGATTTTAACAAATATGACCAAATAAAACCCAAACATGATAAACCCAACCAATGATATTAACCTACATCCACAGCAAAGTAAATAACATAAACACACAACCCCGCATTATACAAACATTAATTTAAGAAAGAAAAGAAATTTTACACGACAACCAGATACAGGGTGACCAAACACAACCACACCATCCCGAATGAAATCCTCCTGCGAGCTCACTGAGACAACTCCGGGGTTGGCTGGGCCATTAGGATCTGAGACACCGCAGCCAGATCAGACCTTGGCACTCGGACATATCTGAGGTAAGCGGCACTCTCCCATCTGCCGAGCGTCTGAATTAGCGAGCTATCTATGCCCCTTGCCGCTGCGGTAGTGGCAGCACCAATCCTAAAGCTATGGCTGTTATACAAGGCTGGGTCAATTCCTATGGACCCTAGGGAAGCCTTTAACTGGTGCACTAAGCTGGAGCGAGTGAGGGGGGATTGGTTGGCATGGAGAAACAGAGGGCCGTCCCTGCTTCCCCTGGCTGCAAGATACTGGGTCATTAGGTGAACTGGGCACAGGCTCGCATATGAGCGGCCAATAAAGAGGGACACCCCGCGGCGGAACGGATCTGTCTTGCTCTGCTTGATATGGACACGAATGAGCGAGGGGGCTAAACGGCTGTCAATAGCAACGTCCTTGAGGGATAAGTGGGTGTTAGGGTCAAAGTCGGCATCGGAGGGGGCAGTGAACTCTGCCGATCTTAGGAAGCCACAAAAGGCTAGGCAACAGGCGGCCTTCAACATAGTTGCGTCCGGGTTGGCTGTAGAGTCCCAGACCTTGAAAAGCTTGACAAGGATGGGCGGCGTGATTGGTAGCCTGGGGCGTGATTGGTTACCGGCGGCCGCCTGGGAGCGTTTCAGTCCTCTGAGAACATACTCGAGTCTGGGAAATGGCTTGCCTGCAAAGGGGTCCTCGAAACCCATGGCTATCTGGGTGTGGCGGAGTCCCGATAAGTACGCCTTGATGGTGCTATGTTTTAAACCCTCCTTGCCCAGATGGGTGGCAAAATAGGCCAGAGAAGCTTCCGAGAGGGGAAAGGGGGACTGAATGGCATAGGCAGAGCAGAACTTTACGAAGCGACGGTGGGCGGCAGCATAGGCACGGTTCGAGGCTGGGGCGAGACCTTGGCCAAACAGTCGTTGAACATCCTCCTCCAGTTGGGGGATGACCAGAGGAGTTTCCTGTTGAGCAGGAGGCTTATGAGCTCCACTGGCAATACTGTGGGATCGGGGGAGAGAACCTGCGAATGATAGGGAACCGGCTTATTACGAGAAATTGCATCGGCGATGGCATTGGCTGAGCCTGGGATATGCCTGGCAGAAATGGCTATTTTAAAATAAGCTGTGAAAAAGAACAGGCAGCGGAGTAGGCGGTTTACCGGCTGGTATTTGGCACGGCCTGAATTAATGGCTGAAACTACTGCCATATTGTCGCAGTGACAGGCTACTGACTTACCCTGCCAGTAGACCCCCCACAATGCCACCCCAGCCACAATGGGGACTAGCTCTTTAGTTGCTATGTTCTCGCCCAGCCACTCCTCTGGCCACTCCAGTTGTAGCCAGAGAGAGGACCAGAAGGCCCCACAGCCCCAGGCCCCAGATGCATCTGAGACCAGGTGGACTGCGGGGGCGGGAGGGGGAAGGTAATTTATCCCGTTCCAGCCCTCGGCGAAGAGGAGCCACCACTGCAGATCAGCCTTGGCCTCCGCGTTCAATCTTATATGGTGATGCTGGGCTCTGGCCAATGGTAGCCGGCCGATTAGGCCCCGCATGAATGTCCGACCCGGGCCGATGACAGACGCAGCATGGTTGAGGGAGCCTAGGAGGGACTGAAGCTCGGACTTCAGGATGCTCGACCGCCCAGCCCACTTCCTACACTCTGCTTTCAGGGCACGTAGCTTAGAGACTGGAAGGCTAACCGTGGCATTGATCGTGTCGATCCGGATCCCCAGGAATGTTAGGCAGGGTGAGGGGCCCTCCGTCTTATGGGGGGCCACAGGAACACCTAGGCGGGCACATATTGAGAGGGCTGCTTGGAGATTCTGAGCGCAAATTGGCGAGTCGGGCGGGCCGAGGAACAGGAAGTCATCCAAGTAGTGCATGACTACCGACACGCCCTCCCTCTCCATAATCCACTGGAGAGCGTCAGCAAGCGCAGTGAAAATCTTCGGGGCTGAACGAAGGCCAAATGGGAGGGCCCCGTCCACAAAGGTGTGCCCCTCCCACTTCATGCCCAGAAGCCAGCGGTCCTCTGGATGCACGGGAACAATCCTATAGGCTTGCTGGAGATCAAGCTTGGCCAGGAGGGATCCCCTCCCCAAGGCTTGGGCCAACTTGGCTGCGTCCTGCACCGTGGGGTAGGATAGCGAGCATAGTGGCTGGGATATGCCGTCGTTCACTGACCTGTCCGACGGCGACGAGAGATCAACAATAAGCCGCCATTTGCCTGGCGAGCTCTTCTTAGGGATTACCCCAAAGGGGCTTGAATGAACTGAGGACCTGGTGGAGGGGGATAGCTGGGAGATACGTCCGGCTGCTAGTTCCTCCGTGATGTACTTACTGACGACCTCAGCATTCTCATAGGCTGAACGCATGTTCTTTGGGGCTTGGCGGAGATTGGCGGCGAATCCCTGGTGGTCGAAACCAATACGGAAGCCTTCCCTAATTCCAGTGAGTATGTACCGGCAAAAGCGTCTGTCGGGGTGGCTGGCAAGAGCTTTTTCCCATTCGTCTTCTTTCAGGGGAGAGGCTATCTTCCTCAGGGCGGGGCCGGGCAACTCTGGGCGGGGCATAGGGCGGTACCCGTCAATGGCCAATAGATCGTCCATGTATTTGTACGCGGATTCGGGACCTGTGGAGAGCAAAGGTGGCACACATTAGGCTTGACACTACGCTGGAGATACCATATGCAACAACGTACTTAAGGAGAACCAAATAATTAACAATAGACAGGATAATGCTGGTTGAAATAAGTTGGAATAAACAATGATTAAAACAGATTTGAATAATTATTAACAATGATTAAAATAAAATTGAATAAACCATAGTCTGGATGATTAGATAGAAATAACCATGCTAAATGCGCAACACTTAAACAATAACTGATGGGATGAATAAATGGATAAACAAGGTTGGGGGTACTCGGAAGTAGCGAGTCTTGTCGCCATGGCCCGTACCAAGGCGTTAGTAGCAACACAGGGCTAAGAGGCACGGGAGGACGGGCGTTTCGGGGGGCGTTTGAAGATGGAGCCCTCCGGAGTCAGGCTGCAGTCTTTTGCTTGGTGCCCCTCGCCACAAGAGCCGCAAATGTGTTTATAGCGGCAGGTTGGACCAGGGGCTGAGCAGAACCCCTGGTTCCAGGAGACGCATAGCTGAGAACCGTCTGGCAGCTTAGACGGTAGAGGCTTGGATGGGGCAGGCTGGCTTTTCTTGGTGGGGGGCCAGTGCTGGGCGGGGGAGGCGAGGGGGGCAAGGGCACAGTTGGTGGAGGAATGATCCGGTTCCTGACAAAGCGAGCAGAGTGGGCGGGGGAGGTTGCTACTGCCTGGTGTGAGTTGCAGATAGGACAGCGCCAAGGTCGGGTTGATTTCTGTCCAGTCGATGGTTGAGTCCGCAGCTGCCTGGGAACGGAAGACATAATCGTAAGTCCTCCACCCTTGGCCTCCAATTCTGTTAGCTTCCCGGAGAATGATGCGCATATACGCCAGCCGGCTTACTGTGAGCTCGGGATGGGCCTGGGAAAGGACTGCTATATAGGTCGTGAAGGCCCATGACCAACTAGCAATGGAAGCGACCTCCCGTTGGCTGTCCAGCTGGGGGTGGTTGGCGGCCCTAACGACCTGTAAGTGTTGGGGGAGCGTAGCCAGCCTCTCAGTCAATGCTATATTATCAGGTAATAACTCCCGCATATCCACAAACTGGAGGGTTTGGATCTTTGTGACTAGCTTGGCTGGGACAGGGGTGGAGCCCCTGGACAGAATAAATGGCCGGCTGGCGGGGGACTTGGTCTCGGCAATAGGGGCATCTGCAGAAGGCAATACTGGAGCGGGCGGATCAGTGGGCGGGACAGGCGGGGGTGGCGGGATGGGGGTGTCGGCAATGATAGGCACATGGCTGAGGGCAGAGGCTAATGGGCGAAACACAACAATAACTATACTAGCACAACTTGCTTGATAGCTCTTTATAGCTGGGCAGGCCCGGGCCAGTACCAGGGCAGGACAATGCCGTGCTCCATTGAGAGGCAATCAACCCCAGATTAGCAGCCGTCACTCCCTAAAGGTCGTGACCTTTCTTTGCCTCCCCACTCATTACCTTCTCTCTCTCTCTCTCTCTTTTTTTGTTTTTGTTTGGTGGGCACCGTCCTGACCTAGCACGACCAACGCCAGCCAGGTAACACTCAAAAGGCACCTGGCCGGCGAGCACAAAATTATGGACTACAAACTACGAGTGAGCTGACCTGAGGCAGGGTCTGAGGGCAACACAGCTGCTGGCGGGTCCTTCCTCAAAGTACGCAGCTCTTCTGCCACCAGGCTACGGACGAGGGAGCGTATCTCATCGCTGCCTGCTGAAATGACGGATGGGTCCCGATCTAACGTGGCCGATGGGCTCGATGTTGAAGTGCCTTCGAGGGCCATGACGGACGACTTGATCTAGGATGGATCTTTCAATCAGTTGAGAGCTTCGCTCTATAAACAGTTACAATCAGGTGAGAGCTTCGCTCTATGAACAGCTTCGCTCTATGAACAGCTTCGCTCGAAAGTGGACACTTCTTACTGTTTGGTTGCTAGCTAGCTGCTCAGTGCTCACACGAATGGTGGGATAACCATGTGGCGCTGATTGGGCCTCTCACTGCGCATGCGCAGATTGGAAGGATAGCTGGAGTTGGCGCGAGAATGTGGGCAAGCGCATGCTGAGAAATTACCCCTGTAGCACGGGGGCCCCCCAATTCATGAGCTCCCCCCGTTAACTCGGCCTAACTGACATTAACCCGCATGTATATAGCATAGTAAAAAAATAACACTATAGTATAATCTTAGTAGGGCCGTTTCCTAGTACGAAACGAAAACGCAACCTCAACTTTTTTTTGAGGGCTACTGTATATCCAGCTGTCCAAATTTTTTGTTATATGTATACTACATGGATAGATAAGTGTTGCAACAAAGAATTATGACAGCTGGATATAACACAGTAATAAACAGCACTATAAACAATGACCGTTTCTATGGACCATTGCTATGAAACGAAGACGAAACGTTGATTTTTTTTTGCAATATACCATATAATGGAGAACAATGACTGGGTTTGAATCGTTTTTTAGAACAAAACGATCGTTCCCTAGAACGAAACAAAGGTTTTTTTTTGGTAACTACTGTACATGTTGATTATAACTTACACGTACATATAATGAATTACGTAGGAGTCAAAAAAAAAGTGGGCGCACTGCAATTACTGAGTACAATACACTATTACTGAATAACAACAACAGTACTCTATCCAGCTGCTACATGCTTAACAATACAGCAGCTGTTACATGTTACAGTACTTTGCAAGGTAATTATGGTGCAGTGTGCCCACTTTTTTTTTTTTGACACATACTGTTCATGACTACATGTACATGTACTGTATATGTACAAGATGTATGGTATACTAATGAATATTAATCAACAAATCTTAACTCAAGCAACAAAAAAAGTAGATACAGGTGTAAGGCTGCGTTTTAAACAAACTCTCCACTGGATACATAGCATTAGCATTACGCATCTATCTAAACAGCCACACCAAAGTTCTTAGCTCTCACTAGGCCTAAGGAAATTATTCCCGCAATAATTTAGGAATAATAGGTAGATAAAAGAATTAAGAATAATTCGGGAATAGCCAATGTAATCAACACCACACCTACTTTAAGTAACAGATATATTTATAGCGTTGTTTGGAAGACTAAAATTGAGTTAGATTTGCAATATATGAAACTCTGGCACCAAATTATGTTACACATAACAAAAAAAATCAAGCATTCATAATTTCGTCTTATGTTAACTGCATGTTGTATGATGCAAAGTCATGTATGAGCTGCATATAATAAAAACCTAGCATCACATAATGTTGTATTACAATGTTCAATGGTTCTCATAACTATAAGTTATGTATTTTTCAAAAAAATACTTGAGAATAATAGGAGAAAATGCAGGAATAATGGGTTAAATTTTGAGAATAGAGGAATAGAATAAAATTTGGGTATAATATCCTTATGCCTAGCTCCCACTGATAAAATCATAAAATACTTAAACACTTGCTAGAAAAGCCAGACATCAGGTAGCAGACTTAATTCTGAAAAGGTTTGAAGATATACATGTATATACTTAACCATGCAGTCTTGCTGAAAACCAATTGCAAGATTTCAGCTGGCAATATACACGAAGGGGTAGAAAATCGTGGACAGCGGAAGTTGATCACTGTATGGCTTCCAGTAGGCACAAATGTATGGCGATTTCCAATGGCACAACTCACGATTACAGGTCATTTGTATGCCTTTATTTTTTTGTACCAGACATTTATAATTTACGACAGACATAGCACAGAATAAATAGTCCCGTTGGTACTTCCATCAAAACTACACGGATAGAAGAAATATGGGCCTCAGAGATTGTCTACGTCTAGAAACTACCGTAACTTTCATTCCTGAGCAAACTAGTCGCCGACTAAGTACAGCTATAGTAGTGGACTAAGGCTATTCCAGAGGGTTAGTATTCAGTATACAGCAACTCACAGTACAAAGTAGGAAGGATGTGTTACAGTATATTGCTGTCATCAACCCTCCTACTGATGCCAACAAGGAGCATAAGCAGCGTAAGCATACTAAGCTCAGCTCATGCCATATTACCAGTCGTTCCACTGTCAGCAAGTCCTCTATCTCGCCCCATAAGTCTTTTTTATCCAAAAACCATCCGCCTCGCCAACCGTGCACGACTCAATCCCACCGACCATTTCTCCTTCCAACCCCACCGACACCCTCCCCAACATTGCCCCACCCACTTCCTTTCAACCACCATTTCCCAATCCGTCACTCCCTCTGCCACCCTCCCCTCAATCTCTTTCCACCCCACCCTCATTACTGGCCCCCGTACACAGTTCTTCCCCCAATGCCACCTCTCCTACCACCCCAACTAGCATTTTAAAGCTCCAAACAATTCCTACTCATTCCCCCCGCACACCACATCACTCAT